>JAQFYB010001227.1:0-35261 GCA_034694085.1 Pogonognathellus longicornis
TATTCTAGGGTGACTTGGCTTGTTGTTCGCACTGATAATTCAACTAATCCCGTTTGTAAAACGGGCCTTTTTACCTTATATAAATACATAAACAGTCATGATATGATTCTTACATCTTAAGTAGACCACATGCGCTTTTACTCATTCACTCACTCAGTCATAGGGGTTTAAATGTTTGGGTGATACAGAAACCGGAAAAAATGCCGTCGTGCGATACAAAACAAAATAGTGTTATCATTCTACATTTGTTTGTCTTGTGCAAACCTGTAATTAACAGATTTATGTAGAACAGTTACTACACTTTTCTTGTTCTCTTTGACAGGACTGCTTCTGAAACGTCAAAATGATTCATTATGTAGTTATCTTCTAGTTTCCTACAAGAAAGCGTACAAGTATTAAATAGATGGTGTTCTATATTCTGCGGTTAAATTGTTTTGTTAATTCTAGTTGTGTAGAGTTTATGAATAGCAAGGAAATTGGATTAGCAAATGCAGCAGAATAATATTGTATTATAGGTACATACAATTAAGAAAGGCAGAATTTATTGTTTCAAGAAATACCACGGAAATGTTTAGAGATTAGGATATGCGCCAATATTTAGCAATAACTTGCCACGTTAACTAAAGAGATTAAACAAAGTCTCGTATCGTAGTTAAGTTGAGTTATAAGTTAAGTCACCGAAAACAAGATTCTAAAAAGAGGGCTAAATGATTTGCTGAAACGAAAAGTAAGGTTGGTTTACGTTCTATTCTGCCATACTAAACATGTGAGAATGAATGAAAGAGATAACCGATAAATAAACAATACAATTTAGAACAGATCGCGTGCGTTTTATACGGATATATGAGACTCGCAATTGTTATCTCTTGGTATGTCTTTACTGGCTATTGAGATAGTTATTATACGTCTTCTCACTGACTTTAAAGCATCGCTCAAGCCGTTTAGTTGCTTTAGAATGCTTTGGGTTTATTTATAATCATCACAGATTAAAATAAAATTTTGGCAACACTTATTCATTCTTGTCTTATGCTATGCTAATGTTTTCCTTTCTATGTTCCAATGTTTCAAATTGTTACGTGTATGCAAGCAAGTAACTCTGACGCGAGTTCTTCTGTAAATTAACATTACAGAACAACTAAACTGTTTGTAAGGAGGTGAGACATTTACTTACAAATGCCAATCTCACTCTATCACATTGACGCTGCGTTAATACATACTTGAAAATGTGTTGTGTTGGATGATATTATATGCTACATAACACTAACACAGGCTGTAAATGTAGTTTTTTGTGTATAGTAAAAGTGGAAAGGGAAATGTTTTAGTGACACACCACACCACAAAGTCCACACTTTAAATACAACACATCTTCTCGCACATAGTCAATTCACTACCTAATTTGTATTTAAATGGCATGCGGTGTCTGGTGTATTGTACACTTTGGAGGTTATATAATATGCATCTCTATCTGCATATGTATGTGATGTAAATGTTACTTGGTTATTTAAATGTAATTATGTAATGCTAACTGACATTGGCAAAATTAAGACTTCTATTATATTATGGAATTGCGATGTTGCTTGCAGTCGGAACAGGATTGTAATGGTGTTGATTTCACTTTGTTTTTCAGTTTTATGAAGAAAAGGCTTACCGACCAGAAACTAATCAGCGACCCTTTGGTCCCCTCCCTTCTGAAACAGGAGCAAACCACATTACGAGCGTTCACCTTGGCCCTAACCAAAATTATTCCTTACACAGTCAAAATTATAATTGTCCATTTAGCAATAATTATACACATCAGAGTCAAGGCCAACCGCTTCAACAAAGTAGCAACTCTTCGTACGAGTCGATTGTTCTTTACGGTGGAGGTGGAAATCAGAACATGGCATCCACATACCCAAATTCGTCACAGGCTCAGCAATTTATTTCCCACTTGCCGAGGCCGACACCTTACAAATCATCCGGTGGAAACTGGTCACATATCAATCCTGTTCAACAGCAACCGCAACAACAACAGCAACATGTTTCTCATGCCCAATCCCATCAGCAACCGAAGCATCTAATTAAACCCCAACCTCAAAGTTACTATCCATTTAATCAAGATTCGCAGTCACCACACAGTCAACCTTTATCTTTTGGTGGTGGTACTCCGTTAAGGAAAATTCGGGAAGAACCCAACCCTGGAGCAAAAAGTGCGGAAAGTGTTCTTGGTGCTGGACGCGATGCAGGAAGTACGTCTAGTTTTGCTTGTGCTAACCGGTCGGAAAGCATGGAGTGTTTGTCAGGGCCGGGTGCATCCGGCACTTCCTCTGGCAATGGGGCAATAAACTGGAAAACGGTGGGACCTGGCTACCGATACAGTATTAGTACAGGACCTGGTACAGGTGGCCTGGATTCTAGTGGTTATCGAAGAGACTCAACTGTATCTTTACCTTCCACTAGTTATCAAAACAATATGATAGTGACAATGTCAAGTACGAATAACTACGAAGATGTAGAAAGCGGCGGACGAGTAGTGGGGCCAAATAATCTGAACAATAATAGTACGAATAGTAGTATTAATAGTAGTCCTCTGAAAGGCTATGAGACAAAAATGCAGGACAGAATACGAAGAAGCTGCGAACAGAAGGAAGAATTTCTTAGAAGACCAAATCAACCCATGCAATGGGCCCCTTTACAGAAACCTATAGCTGTAGGATTCCCCAAAGAGCTCTACGCTCAACCCCAAAAGTTTTCTAAGGTTCCTTGGCCACCGGCTAATATTCTTCCGACAGTGAGCTCCACGAATCAACCCCAGTCGGTCAGTGGCAGCCCTTTCCCGGAAGATAGCAATACAATGGTTGTTAGTATGCATCAAAATAGTAGTAGTAAAACCCCTAAGGTGACGTCGAAGAGTCATAACGTTGGCCGTAGGAATAATGGTAGTAAGTCTTTAACTCAAAGCCCCTCAGTGGATCAGCAAATGACTAAAAGCACCAGCAGCTACTATGGAACAAGTTCAAATAAAAATTTTAGTCATCACCAACAACCAGTAGGTTCTAGTGGCGGAGATCAAGCTAGAAGTGTAAGCCCTAATTGGTATCTGTCTGATTATGGAACACCAAAAAATCGACTTACAGTTGTCGGTAGTGGAAAGCTACACTGTGATCCTCCTCCGGACTGGAAACCAGACCTAACCACATTAACTTATTATCCGGAGAACCTTCATTATTACGAATCCCCGCAGGTTCCTTCTACTTCTAATGCTTCTGTGACTCATGAGACTGATTTAGTCGTTCAAAATCGAAATGGTAAGTTAATATTTCTACATTTGTGCTGCAGTAGGGGATGTTGAATAAATCTAAAAATTGCTAAATTCGACAAGCGAAATAATTTTTGTATAAAATTTTCAAAACTTAAAATCTTTTAAATGCAAAATTACCTTTTCGAATATTTATTTATATTAAATAGCATAGTTTATGAAACTTCTTTTATGTAAATTACTCAGCAAATCTTATTTTTAAAAAAACTCGCTTTTAAGCCATTGCACAGAGAAAGCAAAACTTTTCTTCTATTATTTCACGGTTATGAATTTTTCAGTAGATTAGATTGTAGTGTGCATCTTGAGCTGTAGTAAAGTAGCGAAGGCATCCGCCAGAAACAGATAATGTTTGAAAATAATTACCTTTATATACTACATCATGTAATGGAAATATGCAAGAAATAAGAAAAATTATAACTATTGATTGAAGACTGTTTGCTGCTCATGTTGTGTATAATTTGTATTATAAATTGTGTGGTTTGTTGGTTTATTTTTGGTTTTGTTCGTTGCTGCTTGTCGTTTATTGCTGCAATTCATTTGCTCTTACGAACCGTTGCTGTACTCTGAATTCGATTTCGAAGAACCAATGTATACACCTGATGTCCTTGTCACCGTGAATCAAAACGATAATACAAATAATTATATACCTAAAGTTCTAAGACCTAATTATTTGGCACTGCCTGCAGATTTTCAACATCAACACCAGCACTTGTCTTCCTATGCAAAAAATAAACCTTTGTACAATAGCTATTATGCCGAACGTCCCTTAGGTTAACATAATTATACTTTTCTTACTATTTAATGTCTCGCATGCTTTTCAAAAACGGTATTTATAACTTTATGGTGCTCTAAGGATTATTACTTTATATAGAGACACCAGACTCACTATTAATCGAAATGACTAACTAATAATATTGTTTCAAAAGTTTCAATGGAATTTTCCATGAAAGTATTAAGTCAATTCATTTTCATTAGGAAGTCAAATTATGATTATTTGCAATTTCCTTTAGAACTAGAGTTTATTGCATGGGAATGTAATAACTACTTATTTAATTTTATTTACGAGTAAATCATATAGAGTAAATCATATACAAGCAAGTGAGACTCACTTATATAGATTACACGTACACGTACGTACATGATACATATTTTAACAAGTAAATGTAATTTCAATTTGAGACCATGTTAGTCACTCCGATATGTGATCTGATACAAGATGTAAATGAACAATATCTACATTACAGTATACAATTTTTGCAGAGAGAATGTATACTACAGAGTAGTACAAGTATTTTGTATATATAGATTTTGACATGGCATAGCTAAGCTTTTATGCATTCGTTCATTTTTATATTCATGCTGCTGTATATTATATTGCATATCCACTGCAATCGTATTTCTTATTTAGTATGAACTTTTTTCGTTTACTCCGTGTCCGTATTCTGTATACAGAAATTCCTATGCAACAGACGAGACGTATAAGTTTAAAAATGTTAAAGTGTCAACTTTATTGTAAGATATGTGGTCATTTCATTTTTAAATTAATTTATTATTGCAAAATATTTGCAGATACGGATCATGTGATATTACGAAAACGCGAGTCAGATCCTGGTAAGTTGTTGCAAAAATAATAAATATGTACATTACACACCCATTCTTTACAAATTCAATGATATGGGGTTGCATAGCAAAAATTATTGGATACTGTAAGTCTTGAAACTGTTAATTAACTATCTTTTATGGGTTTTTAGATTATGATAATGATCGATTGGTTCGACGTGTTTCCTATCTCAAGGCAACTTCGTCCCCTATTGACATGGAAAGTGAAAGAAGAACTAGTACTAGTCCTACGTCACCGTCAAAAAGGTAATTACACATTATTGAAAACGATATTGACACAGATTTGAAAATATTGGTTTTGTGGGTGTTACGGATATTAAAAATGCATTTGCCAGGATTCAAAACATTTGAATAGATAAGAAAGTACACGAACTGAATTTACTTCATTGTTAATACGATCTAATTGATTGCGCTGTGTTGCTTTGTTGCCGATTCTTCGGTGTATGCATGTTAATGTATAGAATCAAATCAAATAATTAAATGATTGTTTTAAATTGAAATTGAGGTTCACAGCTTTATATTCGAATGGTTTGAAAATATCCTTAGGTTTATAATGAAACCTTTTGTAACTTAACTTGTAAATTCATTAATAATATCTGTAACTGTAACCCACAGATCATATTTTTGTATTGTTCAAAATAATGTAATGTCATGGGATAAGGTAGTGTGCATATTGTAGATTTTACCAAACTATCGTTCTAGTTCATTTGATTAGAAAAATTGTTTAGTAACTACATTGACTTAACACAGTTGTGACAATATATTGGTACAAAAATCGGTGCCTCCCGCGGTGGGCCCGGGGAGGAGGCGAAGTGTGGCCAATAAACTCTACACGGAATTCGTTCCCAAAGGACGAATTGTTCGTCTGAAACAATTTTTCGAAGATCGGACCCAACCTGCTTCTTCTCTCTTCAGATTCTATGTTGATAGGTCCGATGCCTTTCCGGTTAAACTTATTAAGTCCATCAGTATTTTTATACTAATTGGTTTTACTTCATTTCGTTCGTTGTGGTTCTGTGTTAGACGTTGTCGCGTGTTGTGCCGTGTCGTGTGCGTAATTCCACATTTCGTTACTTTTATAAATATAGGATTTGTTTCAACACTCGCATTCACGACTACTTCATATGCGCTCTTGCAAAAAATGTTATATTATGTATGCATCACAATCATGAATTGATTAATGATTATTCATTTGATGTCTGAATAAAGGTAACGATCACCAAGAGTCGTTTTTTTAAATTGTTACTAGAATTGTATAAATCAGCTCTCGATCGACAGAGTACTATGTTTTACCTAATGTGTTGTATGTTGAAGTAACACAAAATTAGTAGTGTATTTTATAACTTACGGTCAGTTTGTAACAGATGTTTTTATAAGTTGTTTTATAATGGGGATGACAAAATTGCAATTGTACTTTGTAGTTGTTTATATGCGTATGTAACTAGAGCCGCAATTTAATCTATCTTACAATTAGAATGGTTCATTTAGTGTTATAGTGTTGTGTAACTATATAGTAGTTTGCGTACTAATTTTTGCGTCAGATTTTTTTTTAAGTGGAGTTAATAAATATATTGTATTACTATTTTGCAGCCCTACTACAGAATTTCGCCATTTTGGTTCTTTCCATCCTGATAAGAGTCCTGACACTACCGATGTAACACGAGAAGGACAAGTGTATTTTAAAATTCGAGTGGGAGAGAGTAAGGTAATGAGACAGTATTTTTTGATACAGTGTGAATTATTTTATGCCACAAAATATGGTACATGTTTGATAAAAGTAATTGCTCTTGAATTTTCAGCGAGGAGGTTACAATAGGTCTTGGAGACAAGGCTGGGCTCAGGTTCGTCGGAGTGGTGGTCTTTATCTCTCAAAGGAGCGACTTCCTAAAGACTCTATTTCGGGTACTGAAGATTCTGTGATAGTGTACATTGGACTTCGAGATGGTATTTCGATTGAACAAGCTGATGACTACACCAAACGGAAGAATGTTTTCCGAATAAAAACTACATTCACTCCGGAAGACTTTCAAAATTTTTCACCGCCTTCAAACTTAAATGCCAATACAAATTCTACCTCCACTACTACTTCAAGCAGCCAACAAACAAGTGGTGTTACTGTGTCCATAGGAGGAAGTAGTAATGTTCAGCAACAACCAAACATTAATTCCAATCAGCAACAATTTCAACCGGTTTCAGTAGAAATTTTAATCCAGGCGGAAGACCAAAACGATTTATTAAAATGGCTCCAATGTCTACTTACACAACAAGAAAACAACAATTACCTTCAAACCGGCAACAAAGGCATTATGTTCGGCTTAGAATTCCTGCCGAAGCAAAAGTCATTGCTTACCTCATTATTGCCTTCTCAAGGACCACATGGACAGTCGGAGAGAGCTTCTCCAACTGTAACAATGTTAACTTCAAATGCGGCTATTACTAGTCCAAAATCTAGAACTTGGAAAGGAAAAGTAGCCCGAGGTTGGAAAAAAGCTCATAATATAATACACACCAATAGCTCAGGCTCTGATCCTAGCAAAGGTAGCCCGTCTATATATAATCCGCCTCCCCCTAAGGGAACAACTTTCGGAGTTCATCTAGAAGACTGCCCTAGAGGAATTCAAAACAGAGCTCTGCCAAGAGTGATTGAATATTCTATAGAGGTGGTCGAAAGTAGGGGCATCAACATAGTAGGCCTGTACAGAATTCCAGGAAATAATGCCTCGGTAGCCTGTTTGACTGAAATACTTAACCGAGGAGAAGACCCCAACCCAGAAAAAGTAATTGTTTACTTTAATTCAATTTAATGCTACAATTAATTAAATATGGCATATGTATAGGATAAATGTTTTATTTTATTCATTTACTAATCATATTATTAATATATGTGCAGGAACCAAAGTGGCTGGATGTACACGTTGTAGCCAGTTTGATAAAATCATTTCTGAGGAGGCTGCCAGATCCTTTGTTAACCGATGATAGATACCCTGACTTCATCAAAGCTGCCGACGAAGAAGACCCAACGAAATCATTAGAAAAAATCAGCGAATTAATTAAAGATCTCCCCGATTGTAATTACGAAACATTGAGAGCCATTGTTTTGCACTTAAAAAATGTTGCTGAACATGCATCAGTTAATAAAATGGAAGCAAGAAATTTAGCAATCGTTTTTGGACCTACAATTGTGAGAACTGGAGACGAAAGTGTGATTGGTATGGTGGCGGATATGAAAAATCAATGTAAAATTGTGGAGATGCTTATTTTAAACGTAAGTAACTTTGTGCTCATAAATTGAAATATTGAGCAATTAGACCTTTCTAAAACTTATCTAAAGCTAATTGGTGTGCATCTAATATTTTATTTTAGGCTGAGGGATTGTTCCAAGAGAGAAGAGTGAGACCGGAAACTCCTTCAATAGCCCAGTCCGTTTCAACAGAAGAAGCCCACAGTCATGGAGTCACGAGTAGTTCCAATACAGCTCCTCTAAGTCCAGTATCAACAATGGAAAAAAGTAAGTCAACTACTTTGATTATCTATATGCTATAGCTTTATTCACCTTTTTGATGAACAATATAATATAATAAGCAAATTTCATTTTTTTCAGCTGAGATAAAAAATTCTATTCTTAAAGCTGCTGCCATGAGGAAAGCAAAACAATCTTCGTCCAACATCCCTGCTCACGATATATATGTAAGTAATAAAGTAGTTCTTATTTCAGTACAAAAAAGTTTATCATAACAAGTGGATTGGTCTTACCAATCCACTTGCTATGGTTTAAACTAAAAATGTTAGAGACAATATTTTAGTTGCCTTTATTATTATAATAGGGGTTGCCATCAAAGCCATTCGAACGACCACGTCCAGTTGATGAATCTGGTTTGATTCGGTCTTATGCTGGCCTTAGCGAAGTTACTGAACAAAGGGTTAGAAATTTTGAATTAGAGACTAGAGCAATGATGTCACGCGAAGAGAGATCTCCAAACTCCAGCTTAATAGGACTACCAACGACTACTTTACTTTCTAAATCAAAAGGAATTGAAGACATTCGACTGCAGAAATTGAGACTAGACGATGCCCTTAAAAAAGCCAAAGACGACTTAGATAACGATGACATTTATGATCAACTTGCTGATAATCCGTCAAGTGAGTTCTACCTTCGAAATTGTGAGTTACTTTTTTTACTAACTGAGATGATCTGGATAAGTATACAGCTCGATGCTTGTCGATCTGTTTATTTATTTGCATGATGAAAGCACTAACAAGCTTTTTTAAGGTTCACTTTTTCTTCCATTCCGCTTTGTTTGGTATAATTAATTACATTTGTACAATGCAATTAAAATTTACTATTTGTTTATTTTATCAAAAAGGTATTGTCCAGCACCGTGAGAGAGGCTTGCCTTCCTATATGCCAGTTACACATAATTTGAGCAGTAGTAGTGTCAGCAGTTCAAACAGCACTGGTAACCCTCCGGTTCCATCTTCAGTGTATCCGACATCCACCTGGCCCACTCCAACAAAATTAGGACCTACTCCATTTAAAAGCCCTTTCGGTTCTCAAAATCCTTCTCTTCCTCCCAAACCTCCCAACGTTTCTACAACCCCAGTAAATATGAAACTTGCAGACCTTTCTAAATCAGTGCCTCCTCCAGTCTGTTCTCCTATTCGGCGGGTAAACTCTGTTGACCGTTTGAGGGCTTCTACAGATGAAACGAATCCTAATACAATGAGTACATTCGACAGCTCTAAAGTTGCTGCCAGAGGAACTTTAAAGAGAAATAAGAAAATCGATACAACCGGCCCAGTTCCTTTCAATCCAAAATATTTTGGAGGGTCTTTGGATTCTCTGAAGGACCTTGCTAATGGAAATGATTCAGGGAGTGGATATTCTGTTACTGGCAACATCACTGGCTGCCCTATTGTAGGAGTTCGAAATTCGTTTGAAGATTTGTCACCTAGATCGTCTGATGGTATGTTCTCATGTTCCACAATTTGAATTTACAATATAAATACATACACTGAAAATGAAACCACAATTTTTATTCTGATTATGACAACTTACTTTTTATACACCTCGGTCATTATACGGTTTGTATTTGTCATTCTGCATATAGCTCACACTGGTTTCATGATTATGAGACCCAAATACTGGTACAATATTCGTCATCTCACCTCATAATGAGATTTAATTATCTTCAAGAAGACAATAGAGGTTAGACTGTGTGTGGCTTCGAAACGGATTCTCACGTGTTCTAGTGTTACTGATTGTCGTAATACATAATTAATAATACTAGTAACCAACAATAATTAACTGCACTTTTTTATAATATGTGGTTGTGTTGTCTAGGACTTGTCTAGTGCTATTTGCACTTTTTAATAGCGTTTATTATATTATATATTGATTGAATTTCTGGCATCAAGCACTTTTGCGTAGGTCTGAACAATGGGAATATATTCCTAATTTTAAAATTATGATTGCAATTGTATTCATGTTTGGCCTGTTTGGTCTGTATACAATCGCTAAATGTTTGTCACTTGTAATTGTTAGTGTACATGTCAATTGTTCACATTGCCAAATGAAAAAGCATGAATCCTCAAAAAAATACTTGACTTGTGGGATATGGTACATGCATTTTATCTACATGTATTAACAAATAATGTTTGAATTCACATTGTTGATATGCTGTTACATGTAAAAAGATAAAAGTGTGATTGCATCTTGCATCCGTAATAGATGTATAATATATGATCAGGTTGTTAATCAACCTACTTTGATTTTTCAGGAAGCGACTTGGTTACATCTCTTAGCAAAACATTAGATAAAAAGTTGGAGACTTTACGAAGACCGGAATTAAAAAGTAAAAGTTTCGATGAGAGTCGAGTAGATACTGAAGAAGACTGCGGAGAGGAAGACGAAGTGTTTCCGGAAGAAATTAGCGACGAAGAAATTCAAAAGACAAAGCCGCGCAGAGCTAGTGTATCTCAAATTTCGGACTGCCTTTCACAATCTACTGACGCTCAAAGCTCGAGGGAGGTAACTGAGTCGATGAAACCAAATGGTTTATTCTCTCTTCAAATCTTCCCATCTAAAAACCAAAGACGAAATTCTATGATTGACAGAAGAAAATTGGAGCTTGACTATGAGGCTGAAAATAAGTTATTAGACGACAAAGTTTTAGTGTCTCAAGAAGACAATCTTTACAGGGATCCTAGTCTACATCGATTGCATGTCGTAAGTATTGTGGTGATCCATATTCTACAGACTTTGCAATAATTTGTGTACTTACCCATGAGTCATTTTTAATTTCAACTACGAGACAACTTGTTCATTAAATTGTAACTTATTTTCTAGGGTGAGAATTCATGGACAGAAGCAGCTACGACTAACGGTGTGAACGTTGATTCATCTACCAACTTAACCAAAGAAGCCAAAACGGTCACAAACAGATTGACGAAAGAATGTCGACGCCGTCATTCTTTGAGTGGGACAGCTGATATTTTCAGATTTGTATTTCAAGATCAAGACCGAGGTACAGAAGCTCTGTCTTCGAACTCAGCAAAACATAGCAAAACACTGTCAAGTGAGACGTTGGCTACTGCATTATCAAATGCGAACATTTTAGAATCTCATGTATAGAAATAATTATAATGAAAATGCCATTGTAAGATGTTATTATGATGCATTTATAATACTAACATAGTACTAAACCAGCGAACACGGAATAGCGAAGGTATAATATTATAATGTAAGAATGATTCCTGTTGGCTATTAATTTAGTCTGAAAGACATAAGACGAGGTTGGTCAGAAAAGCTAGTTTCGAAATTAAGCAATATTTAAAACGCCAATGACCAAAATGAAATTAACAACAAGAATGTTAACTTTTCGGATGGAAGTGTTTGTCTAGATGAAATCCAATTTTGGTTTTAACGAAAAACATGAATATCGAATGCCGAACGACATTAGCTGTTTTGTAGTTGCCAGTACAATTTACGCTGCTATATATAAACATATGTACAATTTATGCTAAAATTCGATAAAATACGTAATGATTAAGACATTTAAGAGTAGAAAATAACCTGCTAGAGTGTGAATAATGAATGCTACTAAATTAAATTAGGTAACAGTAACATTTAAGCAGCACTACGAATGATAAATATCCCACATAAAGCCATTATTATTTATTTAATGCATTTAATTGAAAACGATGCATAATATATTAGTACAGATTATAATATAATTTTTATGAGCATGTCCGATCCAAGATTAGGTAATGCATGTGTTAAAAGTAGTTACAATTTACCAGTCTGATTATTGTTGCTAATAATTTTCATTTGGAAGTTTTAGTCTGTGATTTACCATTGTATAGTGTGTTATGGCATGTAAGTGTATAGGTAACATACTACCTATGAATGAAAAATGATTTAACCAGATATCATTTTGTAGATTTCCCTTACATTTTCTCTGTAGCTGAATGATTTTATTTACAAATACAATATTGCATGTCCCCTCATAATAACATTGCATTTCGAATACATCCATTTTTTGGGCTTTGTGTATGCAACCGTACCGTTGAATAGTTTCTGAGCTGACATGATTTGAAACTTGTCATTTCTAAAGAGACGTTCTAAAGATTATTTGCTTTTCAGAAAATTACCCTTGCATTTGACTGTATTTAAACCAGCAGCGAATGCATTATTTGTAATACAAATAGTAAAGCTATAAATAAAGTATTCTTACTTAGGTATTCCTTTTGAATACAAAAGTTAAGCACTACGAAATTTAAAGAATAATGAAATAGAAGTTTAATGGACAAAGGTTGCCTGTTCCTTGCAAATTGTGAGCCTCGTCTCTGGTATTTCGTATATCCGGACTTATTTTTGCGACAATTTCGTTCACTCTTTATAACGTAAATAATACTAATATTATCTATTAGACATTATTCTTTGTGAATCATCCATTCCGGGACTTTTCCTTTGGAGGATGATTGTGTCGATTTTGACTCGACTCGGAGCTTTACGAATAGGTATTTTTATGAACGAAGTGTTAAAAACCAAATTTACATATCCACATTTACAATGTTTTTGAAGTTAAACATAATATTGCACTACATCCCGTTGGAATATAAAACATACACTACCAATAATATTTATTGTGTTTATTCAAAGTGGGACATAACATTAATTACATATAAAATATCTCCCGACCAAAGTTATTCATTATGTCAATTACTTTTTTGTATGAAAACAACGAAGTGATTGACAGCAGCTAAACTATGAAATTTTAATAGACATTTATCTTTTGTGCATTTATTAAACTTTAATATAACTGTATTTGTTTTTCTTGTCTTGTACTGTGAATTTCGAAATCCACAAATAATACCTAAACTACCTACTCGTACACAGTAATCAGTAGTAAAAGAAAATAGTAATAGTTTTAACATTAAGTTGCAATCGCCAACTTTGTATTTGATAGTTATGATATGACTATGACACTGGAAAGAAACACAGAGAAAGAGAGAATAGAAAAGCGCTAAAGATCTCACCGCTTATTATTAGCAGAAATGTTGCGGCTACTGATTATTGTAATAATAGCATTAGTCTCGAGTCAACAAAGCATTGGCTGCATTAGTAAGTAATAATTAAGTTAGAGGTATTTTACAAGTTAATAATTTGTGTTTGTTCGTGAACTGAGAGTGATACAGTGTTTGGATGCATAATATGCTTTGATATTGAAGAGCTGAATGACAAATTATCTGCCTTGGTGAGCCGACATTGAGGCTTGAATGTGAATTCGTGTCAGTATAATACAGAGAAACATTTTGAGACGCATTTCAACACGTTTTAATTATATGTAATTCATAATGCAATTCAGTACAGACACTAAGCCAGAATACCTAGGTTAAAAATATTTAGCAAAGTAATGTACCTGTATCATAGTAAACAGTAAAGCAGCTACCAATAAATACTAACAAGTATGTATTACTAGAATACTATAATCATGTACCCACTCATATACCATGTTGTGTTTTAGGCTAGAGATATCAATACATAGATAGATAGAGTTATTATTAGCAATACAATTATAATAATATATTCATCTAGATTAATTGTGGAGATAAGATGAGTTTGATTTCTTGTATGTGTATGTTAGTAATGTCAACAGACGTTACCGGAATAAAGCTAGATTCAACTTTTGGAGCAGACAGATTTTCATGATGTATTATGTGAATTTTAGTGCTATTAAATGGAACTGTTATTTTTGTGAAACTATTTATTATTGCTGTGTCTTTTGTCTCATACCATAATAATATTATACTTGTAGTATTTCAAATAATGTACAGTACAATACAAAGTACAGAAAAGTTAAGAAGTGATATTGATGTTGGTGTTTGTTATGTTGAGTGTGAATAGTTTTTTCTGCTTAGCTGACCAAATGCATTTCCCAAGTTGATTCAATTTATTACCTGGTCGGCACTTTAAAGCAGGAATGTTAACAGAGTAAGATAATTGGCATGAATCGTCATTGTCCTTAAAACACTGTGGCTTCCAGTTATATTTTGAAATGCGAAGTTTATGTCCTTTCGGACAGTAACCCCGACTAAGGTTTTCATAACACTTCCCTTGATGTGCAAACCAAAATTTTAAACTGAATTCATCATCGCCTTCGTTGTGTGGACACATATTGGGGGAACATATTGGTTTTAAAGACTCGTTCAACGTAACCCACTCTCCTTCTTTACATGGACCCTATTTGTAAAAAAGATGATTAATTATTCCTTGTTTCATTCCTTTTGTACAGATAAACGAAAATTGCGATAACGTACAATAATACGAATATATTATGAATGTTATGAAAAGAAAGTTTCCAATTGTCACCTGACTGAAAACTGTAAAGCATCTGTCCATCGGGGCATAGTAAATCAAAGGTCTTTCCACACTTTCACAGTCTGGATTATTGGATTTCACTTCGACAATATCGTCACAGTCGCAAAAGCCAATGGTTTTAAAATCTTTGTCAGGGTTTGCATAGAAAGTCATTGAATCTCTGCAGGGGCCTTGCGTTCCTTCAATTCAACATTTTTTAGTATAATAGCTCTGGAAGTTTGCTCGTGAAATACTCATAGCTTATAGGTACATGTTACAAAAACTTCCACTCACATAATGCAATAGATGAAAAATTTTACACCATGCATGCGCCCCGAAAGTATACTTTTGAATAGACAATTTTATATGACTAGGGAATAATATTATAATTCTTACCCACTTCATAGCATTCACCCGTTGCAGTATTATGGAGCCATCTCATCCCTCCGAACCTGTAAATCTAGCAAATAATACTGATGTAGTTAAAAGTTAAATTGACTGATGAACTCAGAATGCTAATGCTGCACAAATAAAGAATGCCTAAATCATCCCTACACCTAAAGTAAAGTAAGTACCTACTTAAGTATACATTTAAACACTTTGGTATAATTATCTAGTTATATTTAATTTATAATATACGTATCAGTATAGGTATATACCAAATACTGATGTGTATAGTAAATTCATAAAGCAATGAGCGTTTACATTTCTATAGGCTCAACGCAACGGCTTAACTCTTTGCTTAAGAGTCATCATCATTAATCTCTTGCACATACATAGCTGCTCCATACTTGGTTTCATACAATAATGGCTCTGTCCAAATGCAACTTAGGTTAGGCAGCACACTGGGGTGTATACCATTGTGCAAATGCAAAATTCAAAGATATGAGATGTATTTTATACTGAATATTATTATGCGACTCTCTTCTGTCGATACGCCTTGTGAGTTATAACTACAAGCTACATGCTAAATCATTTCTCGTTTCAATTTCATTTGTCTGATTCCATTATTCATGCATGCAACTACGTTAATTACATTGAAACTGATTTTGTATTTAAAAATACCATGCTTTGCTCATGCCATGCCACTCAAATTTCACTACTACATTACTAACAGTTAATTGAATTCCTGTATGAAGTTAGAAATTAAAGAATACTCTAAATTACTCTATGTACCTAATTGTATCGATCTCCAACATACAAAAAAGAGCTTTAATCAATAGAAAACCTTTTTTGGAGAACGTTTGTTAGCTTCTCACTGTTATACAAATAATACTCTGCATTCCTCTATTGATCAATTATATTAATGTCAGTTCGTAATGGCAATGGCAATTCGCAATCCTGAATCCAATTTAAATTCTAGAAGTTCTTTACATAGAATGCAGGGCACTATGATCATGTTTGTATGGAAATTGGTTTGGTTCATTTGATTTTTCTTTTTTTACTGAACACAAGGCCAAGTTTAACCAGCATTTAACAAGAGTTCTTACGAGTACTAAATATTGTTTGCTATTACAAATTACAATGTGTTAACACGTTCTTTAACTTTTGTTTGACAACCACGTGAGTAATGTAATGAGGCAGAGTTGAGATGAGGATTAGGTACAGCAGCGTTTCATGCTATTGTATGTATGTGTGTTCTTGCTCTACTGTACGACGCAATGCATCTTTAAGTCCCAACTACACTATGGTTGAAAATATGAAAACAGATATTAATTTTCCTTCCGTGTATGTTGAAAGTTGCAAACACACGGAGGAACGAAGTAAGTAAGCCTGACAGATGCAGTGATAGGAGTGAGGCAACAAAGAAATTCTATTTTCATTCTAGAAACGTCTCATCTGAAGTCTGAATGCATGTTTCACTTACGTGTGGCATGGTGGATATGTGTGCATATCGATCCCCAAATCTTCTATCTCTGAACTGTCTGTAGTGTCGCTGTGTCCATCCTCCTTTGTTCCTTCTTTGCTGGCATTTCTGTTCATGGAAATGGAACTATTCCATTTTAATTGCAATTTAGCTTTTCTTCTCAGCTCACTTTGTTTGTCGATTGTCCAGAATATGATTGATAGAAATATGAAAACAAATAATAAACAAAACAAGAATAACAAATCGCTAATTTTAACTCGCAACATTGTTGGCGTGTGTGTAGGATGTGATGTGCACTCTATGTAATGTAATCCGATATTCTTCAAAGAAAACAGTCTCTCTCAACTCTCTATCCCTACTATTACTTTGTTGGAATTAGGTACGGATAAGATACAATATCTCAGTTTTATGTAATCACTAATCATTTAGGTATATAGTATACCTATTAATTGCTTATGCTGTCTAATATCAGTATTCAGACTGCTTGTTGTAACGATAATGATACTAGAAGGGAAAGTGTACAGGGTGTTGAGTTAACTGTTGAACAATGAAACATTTAGTTTTTAACTCGGCATTAATCAACCAGTGCAAATTTTTGTTACAGATTTTATCTCATTCATAATTGTTTTATTTTATGTAATTCTATGTAATGTCAATTTCCCTTTTTATAAACTAGTCCATGTAGGATGGAATCAAAAAATGAGTTTATATACACATACCTTTACAAATAACATTAATAATGTTTCAACTTTTATATGAGATGTGTATTAACATGAAGAAATGTGCGAGTGAAAGAATTTCACAAAGAACTCCTTTATACATGAACTAAGTACTTAGTTGGACAATCTACAATGCAAATATTGAACAAAGTTACGTAGCTGAATGTATTTGGATTAGTGTTATGTACTGTACAATATACCTACACAAAGATTGTAGTTAAGATTACTGAAATTGCGGAACTAGGAGAGGAATTAATTCCTTGTGTGTTCAGCTTGAAGAAATAAAAGAAAGAAGAAAAGTTACTCTGACTTATGTAAAATCTTAATGTGCTCAACTAAGTCTAAAACAAACACCCTGTACACACAAAGCGATTATGATTATTAAACTGATGAACTCTTTCTGCTCGTGACTGCCGAAAGATTTTAAAAGAACTGTAACATTATGTCGATTCCACTTCCACATAGTAACTAGCAGCTATTGTTTAAATTATTTACATATAGGTAGTACATAATGTAAATGTATGTTTGAGCACGGCAAAGATGTGTAATTGGATAGCTTCTGGGTAGTATGGATATGCAATACTCAAAAGCTCAAATTCTCTTAATTAGAGTGATCATAATACAGAGAATTTACTCATCATGCTAATTGGAAACACATTATTAGTTACCTACAATGTTTATACATCATATATTGTATATGAATTCTGTAAAATTGTTATTCCATCGTATCCTACTCATCTCATAATCTCATTCACAATGCAGAGGAGGATAAGGTTGTTATCCTTTGAAGTCCATTAAAACGCACACAACAAATAACATTCTCTCTGACATGACTCTCTGATATTTATATAAACAATGCACTCATATTTATTCACAACATTATTAGCACTTAAGTTTGCTTTGTCCGTTTTGCTCTGAGATTTTTTATAGTAGTTTTGTTAGTCGAGTTGGTAATTGGAAGCACAAAATGGTAAATAACTATGTTGGAAAACATACGCTGTTTCAGAAATTATAGAATATAATAAGAAAGGCACGTAAGCAACAGCAGTGTACATATATTTAATACACAAACTTACTCAAAAGTTAACATTTACTAGATCTGAGAACTGTGTAACGCAATTCTTGTTCATTATGTATTTGCACACTGCTACAAGGTACGCTTTTAATGAAAGCATTATTGATGGTATAATTGTGACAAAAAATAAAAATATCCAGGAAGTATCATCAAGTTCACATCACTGTAAAATTAAATTAGCAATTAGCTATTGCTCATTGTACATAAGTTGATGATATATTATTACAAACTGCTTGCTGTGATGATGCTTCGTACAATAAAGTAATGCGCGTTAATAATTATTGCGCTTGAAACTTTTCCTTTTCACTAACTACAAAACATTGGTAGTTAAAGTTTATACAAAGATTACATAAGCCTTCAGAAACTACTATCTCGGATTTATTAATCTGCTACAACCCGTAATATAATCTCGTCTGCTCCCCGGTTTGCACCTTGATGTAGGAATAGAAACACTTTTTGCATTTTGGGCAATGGAGCATTTATCACGGCCTCTGCTTGGTGAAATGTAGCTACAATTTGGCAGCCAATGATTTTTAGAAGTTCTGAGAATGTGATTTTTTGGGCAGAAGCCTTGAGTCATTGTTTGGTAACAAGGTCCATTTTCAGTGTAAGTAAATAAGTGTACATGAGAAAGCTCTGGATTTCTTTTATTGGTGGAATCATTGTTTTCCGTGAGACGGGATGTCCTTCTTGATTCAGCGCAAATATTTTTCACACACACCGGATCGTACGTTTCATTCAAGACGAGCCAGTAAGTCGAGTTGAGACACGGTCCCTGCACAAATAGAGACAGAATCGTTTGGTCGAGTAAAGTATTTGGGAATAAAAGTATTTATAGTGTAGTTACATAACATTATAGTGATAGCAATCATTGGTCTAGAAATAATGTTCAGTTAGTAGAATAGCAATGAATGAGAGATAATATTTTACTTGATGAAAAGAGGAATAACAGCGCTTTTTATCTGGAACATAAATCTGCGTTCGCTTATCCCTAATGCAGTCAACGGCGTAGGTTTTTATAAATTGGATTTCCTCATCAGTCTCCTTT
The DNA here is from genome assembly GCA_034694085.1 of Pogonognathellus longicornis. Taxonomy (NCBI): domain Eukaryota; kingdom Metazoa; phylum Arthropoda; class Collembola; order Entomobryomorpha; family Tomoceridae; genus Pogonognathellus; species Pogonognathellus longicornis. The sequence continues at coordinate 19,487 of JAQFYB010001227.1, forward strand.
ACAGCATCATAACATTCGCAAAATCCATATTCGCCATTTCTTTTAGATTTTGTTGTTGTTATTTCCGAAGCACTCAGAGTTATCATATTACTTGGGTAAGGAATGAATATCATGTTTCTGCCACATGGCCCTTTCGTATTTACTTTGTAGCATTGACCATCCTTTTGATGTTTCAGCCATAATTCCCCAACCGAGATGTTTCTGTGGACGATAAAACACGTGCAATTATCCTCATTATCTTGAATTACTAAATTAACTCAAGTAATTGATTCTATAAATTTATTTACGTCTGCTGCAAATAACGATATTTGTTTTGACCCACAATCATTAAGTCAGTCATACTAACGTAAGGGTGTATTTAGGTTAGGTTAGGTTAGGGCATTGTACTCCCTGCCCCCTGAAATTTTTGCGACGAAAAATTTAACATGCTTTTGAATGCATATTCATTTATTGGCACTGTTTTGGTTTGGGTATCTCAAATCTTTTCATTGTAGCTAAGCTTTAATTTTGATATAAATTCCCAAAAATTTTGCGTCAAATGTGTTATACTTAAATGTGAAAATGTGAAGTGCATGCGTCAAAAATATCTTTTTGAAGCTAAAAATGGGAAATTTTTCCATAGCCGCCTTCAGAGACCAGACTATATATTATTTTCAAAACTCCTAGCGAGTTACATCTATAAGATAATACATCCTTGTACAATGCAATTACATACATAGATTATTTATGTTGTGCTAAATTACAGGATTGTATATTGAACAGTATATCATGCGTAAAGTTTTTGTACCTAAATAAAAATACCACTACAAGTAGATGTAGAATAGTGTCTTACTCTTTAGGACAACCCACAGCGCTTTTCCATTCTTCCGTATTAGTCCGAACACATGTAACAAGTAAGACACTAAATATACAACAAATACACTCAATTCTAAATACTTTCATAATAGTCAATATTTAGATTAATACTTGCAGTACACGTGGTTAGTAAACTTCCTAAGTGTAGAAGAGACAGTTTAAAAAAGACTAGAATAATGAATAAAGTTAAATTGAGCACTGCAACGCATAATAATGTCACTCTCTATTAATACACGAATAATTCAACATTAGCGAATGCTACGTTTATAGCGAATGAATTGTAACTGGGTATAGCTGTTTGATACCTAAGGTTTGCAAAAGAAATCGTGTCCATGAGACTGGAATTATTGTGACGGCCAATAATTTCTCACAATTGTTAACAGCATACACCAGATATGAGAGTCTCGTGTGTGTATGGCAGATCCATAGAACTGGTTTCCTATACAGCATTGCATAGTAACGAGTTTGCTTCTTTTTCTATAGCTGCTTGCTTGCTGGATTTTATATATTGATTGTCGCCTGCAAAGAAGTTTTTACGTCTAAAGAAAATAATTATAGCAGTGTGGTAAACTAAGCAAACACAGCACATCCTTATTTTATTACCCTATAGAAAAACAATGATGTCTTATGTACGTACAGTGGTAGATGTGTGTACTACCAACCTACATTATGTACATTTAAATACAAGATGCTAGTGCGTAAAGGTAATATTTAATAATTATGTTGGTGTAGCCCAACAAACTTGTTTTTACTAGGAATTTTCAGGTATCACAGCTCTAAAACTTGACTAACTTAATAATTGTGTTTATGATGCGATAACGCTATCTTGCAATATTCATATAAATTGTGTTCATCATCACACTTGCTGTTTTAACATGAGAAGGAGGAGAGATAATAAGCACAAACACACAATAATATTAGCAGAAAATGTTGAAGGCTGAAATAATTTTAGACCCCGCATTGCATACCGTACTGTTGGTGTACATACTGTATTGTCTTTATTAATACATACTAATACTGTATAATTGACAAGTTGGTCTGTTACAAATGAAACACAAACGAGGCAAACATTTGCAATACAATATATAAAGGGTAATTGTGCTTTGATTCAATGTAATATGAACGGATAGGAATTGAATTTTAAATCCTATTACTTTGGGCAAATAAAAAATTCCGTTTTAGTTTAATACGTGATTCCTTTTTGAGATCAATTTTAATTAAGTTTTAAATCTTGAAGCAGAAATGCTGTGGATCAATATGTTAGAGGAAGAGGAATCATACATTTTCAACCTAAAATCCTATATTTCTTAGCACGAATGAATGAGGAATCAAATTGACATCTAATATGCTTGTATAGAAAAGTCGTTGTGTAAGAAAACCGACACTACGGTTGTCAACAGAAGTAGTGAGATTGGGTATCAAGTCAACAAGCAAAAGCTCGCATACCACATTTTTCCTAGTTCCAAGAACCATACACAGCATGCATGTATTGCAAACCCACTTCAAACGGCAAATTCACCGCATCCGTGAAACTACAAGTCACAAACCCATCTCACTTTATGTGTCTACTTTCAGTTTTATTCTCGGTGTACTAATATCATACTTTGGCTTACTCGAGTTAACAGAGACGAGACCGGAGACATAATTATAGTTTCGTAAGTTCGTGGTATTAATTATTCAACGCTACATCATAGTCTGAACATTAGATTGTATGCATTCCTGCTACATGCTGTATTTAACACTTTTTACTCATCAATATGAATATATATGGAGCATATAATGGTAACCATGTGTGAGAAGTCTAATTAGTAATTATACAATGTAGTATATAATAACCTTACACTGTAGAGTTTCAGTAAAGATGGTTGCTTAATGAATCGAGACGGTATGCTGGAATGAGTTCTTCAAGGACTTCTCACCCATTTAAGCCTTGTAGACATACCTGTAACTTGTAACCTGACATGAATACTAACTAATAGAATTAACCAATTACATCCTACATTTGCCTATTGCTGACTTAAATAATAAATTTCTTTCCATGTAATAGTTTGAAAACTGCATGGTTATGCTTACTTGTGCCACTATGTGCCACTACCCATACGTAGTGGCACATTTATAATATAAGAATTTGCTTAGGTATACATTTTACTACAAGTTCTTATTAAAGACTAGATTACAGGAAGTTGTGATGTACTTAATATAGTCATGAATTTATAATGAAAAAGTGTCGTGGTTGTCGTCTGGTAGCATGTAGTTTGCAAGTTGGAAGGAAATGTGCACACATTCGTATGAAATGGAGAATGTAAAATGAAAGGAAAGTTGAATGTGTTTACTTTTCATATGAGCATTCAACAAGTTATAGCAGATAGAATTAAAATTGAGTTCTTTCCCAGAATGGCTCGCAGAAATATTCTATGGTAGTAGTTATGAACCTAGCAACAGCTGCAAACTAAGAATAGGTACTACTTCAAATAAATGAATTTTCTAATATTGTGTAGTGTGTGGAAAGTACCAGCATTGTGTAACCTCAAGAGTTGTTAGAGAGTTGTGAAGATCAATAGAACGCGGAAATGGCCTTTGGACCAACAAAACTATATCGAACTACAAAGTACAATGTTACCTGCTACTGTGATATGTGTACTACCACATACACATTTCAACTCTAATATTCAGTTTATTGAACAAGTGAATATGGTTTTATAAGCTTCGAAGCTTTTACATATACACACACCTACCCATATAGGTACCAATTTAATTAGTGCATATTTCTAAGTATTAGAGAATTAAGTTTCTATTTGCAGTGTTTTTTGTTTCATGCGGGTCTAGCCCTACAAATAACCTCTGGAGAATGTTGTTATGCTGGTATGTATGGTGTATATGGGTTGTATTTGACTGATTTCTCTGTTTTATGGAGGCAGGTATGCAAATAAATGTATTTGTGAAATACAAGAGCAAGGATTTATTAAGGTAGGAGAAAAATCTAGGCTTTTACATACTTACATAACAGATTACATACAATCAAGATATATCAAATAGTAACTGGATATATCTTGGATTACAATAGTAGCACCATTACTTGTATGTGTGCTTAGTCTGAGACAGAGACAGGCAGTAAATAATAGACAGACAGATGCATTACTTTTTGAATTCATGCATGTATTCTCATGTAGACATAACCAAGTCAAAAATGCTGACGCCAAAGCCTCTATTCAACATTGCAATCAATACGAGCTGTTGCGAATAAAATATATGACGGAAATTTATATGTAAGTACTGTGAGCTACAGCTACCTTTGCCATAGAAAATTTGTAGTTTCTTTTAGAAATGTTAGAAACACACTTTTCTGAAAAGTATCCATATGAAGATATTAGGACTACACTCCTTGCTAACAATAAGTATAACGTAGGATTGAAATGGCAAGAAGTTTTGCGTGGGCTTACAAATAAAAGCAGTACAATACACTAAAGAAATATTGCTGAAGTATATATGGCAGGTTGAGTGATAGAAGATTGCAAGAGAAAATACTTTTAGGGAATAGAAAAGGATTTCAGGATTTTGCAGAAGGAAGATCAGGTTGTACTTGTATGAGTGTTTTATTTTTATACAGTACATGGAAATCGTTGTTAGGCAAAGATGCAGATAGAATGACCTTCTTCTTAAAGGCAAAGAGAAAATTCTAGAAATATGGATCAAAATGAGCTGTTCACTGTTGCTTTTATATACGAAATGCCTTCTTGGCAATAATATTTTGCTATTCAACTAGTGAAACTTGTCAGCACTCAAACTTCTGTACAATAGATGAAATTCAAGTCTGTTTGAGTGGACTAGTGCCATTGTGATGAAATTTACAACACATGGAGAAAGTGAACCTAAGAAGGAAGTGAAAACCTACACAAAATCCAATTACCTAATACTGCTTTTTATAAAGGGAGTAGGTATTATATCAAGTTCATCTAGATGTGCATTTCTGATGTCTTTCTTGACAGTATGTTCATTCTAACTCAATCTTCCTTATCAACCATTTCTCAGACATATTGATCCTTCAATAAAACTCATTTTCGCTATTGTATACACTGATTTTCTCAACCAAAACTAAAGTTGCTCAGTAATTTACCTACCCAAACTTATCTACATAATAAATGCCATGATACAATCAACTACGTTTTACAAACTTACGAATTGTACTCATTACATTATCTTCATGGGAGAGTGAATAATAAAGGCAACTGTTGAGCATAAATAGCTTATTGAGTTTCATCTCCTGTCAATTTCAAGACGAAAAAAGTTTTATCTCACATGATTAGAGTGATAGGTCCAAAAAATTAATTATTCCAGTACGAATCTGAAATAAACTTGCTCCGCCTGGTAAAGTCGTAGTAAGTAAGTAAGTAATTGTAAAGTCATAGTAAGTACTTAGGTACTAATAATACAACCTTGTCACAGTGAATAATAAATTCTCATCACATGCCATGAAGTCCAGCAATCTGTTGTCAAAATATATTGCTAGTGCTCCAGTTCCGTGAGATAAACCTCGGGCGTAGACCAAAGTTTTGTGTACAGAATCGGATGATATGATCCGATGAGCGTGGTACATGCATAAGCAACTCAACTTATATGCAACCAAACACACAAGCGTTTCATTCGATAGCTTTCTACTTCATTAAATTCCAATCTCCCTAACACTACTCCTACTCCTGCTACTAAAGATACTACTAGCCTAGTGTGTACACTCCGCATACCTAGTTAGTGTATTGTACGTACTAGTAACAATAAAAAAAGCTACGAGTCTAACTAAGTCCAACAGGCTGTCCAGCACAATAGACAAAGTTACGAAGCGAGGCAAAAGAAAATATAATAAAGCTAAAGTGAATTGCGAACAGGAAAGAGAGAACATTAGCATTAGCGACGTATGTACATACAAATGACTAGAGAGAGATATACAGCGCTGTTACTATAAACCCTACTACGACACACACGCAGGAAACACAGAAAGCGCAAACTCTTCCCCAGAATTTAGTTAAGTTTCCAGCTCACAACAACACAACTAAGCTTAACGTTATTACCCAACGCGTTTTTGGCATTGCGGACCCAAACTACATGTGCGCTCTGGAATTATATGCTCTTAGGAAGGACTACACACAGTTGTCTCAGTTTACATGATTAAGACTTCTACAGTGTATAGGCTTAGACATACCTACCATACCAACATAAACAGTCTTAACAATGCATTCTACTTTGTAAGTATGTGGTACACTATGTGTATACACACTTCCTAGGTTTATTGAAATAGGTACACTTATAGAATACTTTAATATTATATTCCTATATTATTTGATTCTGCTGCTATTAAAATGAATGTAAGTGGTTTTATCCCTGGTTCACATGCATGACTCTATTCTAGTTATCTAAATGCACTATTATAGTATAGTACTAGACTGCGAATACTCAACCAAACCTAGATTTAAGAAAGGATTCTGTTCTTTGAATATTATTCCTTGGAAGAGTTGGCAGTTTCCTAAATATAATAATATCACTCTTACCAACCACAAGTTGAAAGTGAGGTTATCATACAAGCTATGAGCTATGACTACTATTGTTGATAACTATGTGACTGAACTGAGAGCTAAGAACCCAATGCCACCATAAAACCCACCAAGCCATATTATTCCATGTATTTACTACTCCTACTACATAGTAGTAGCTCCAGTTTTAATGTTAAATCACCAGAAGACGTCACTGGCCCACGCGGCGGTTGCTTCTACGGTTATGTTAGGACTGCCATTAGTGAGTCCATAAGTACATACAGGACCTTCATATGGCAAACTCCTACTCCTACACTACACACACATACACACACACATTATATCTAAAATGTGTTATTATATAACTCATATATGTATGTAGTACCTCACATGTACATGTTTTATGTACTAGTATTGTATGTGTTCAAAAGGATATACCGATATATCTGAACTTATATTTTATTCCATATTTTATTGTCAAAGTCTGAAAGCAATTCATACACATGTGTTAACAAATACTGTGTCAGACACATCCTTACAATTAGAGCTACGTACGTACAATACATAAGATTTAATACGTAGAGAATCACAGTGTAATGAAATGACTGAGTGCACTTGTATTCCAGTAGCAAAGGAATAAAAGTGTGGTACAAGCAAAGGCTGTCTACAAATGATAAATAGATCCATGGGTATAATATTATGAAGGTAGGTTATAAGCGTGCATTGCATTGTTTTGTATGTTTTATTGGTGGTTTCTACAAATAGAGCCATTGGGTAAATGTAGCATAAAATGCTAACTCGGTTTTGGACTTATTACTTAACTTTGGTCCGGTTGCTGCTATTTACAAAGCTGGTGGTGTGTGTGTGGTGCTACTGAACTATGGGTGAGGAACACTCAGACTGCAGTAGTATGAATGTATATGTATGTATGTAAATTAAAGGAGGATAATTGTGGATAGAGTAACGTGGATTGTGCTAATGCTCATACTAGGACTATCGAGGGAGTTGTGTGATTGTGTGACGTACTAGGTTGTATTTGCAATAATATAGGGTTCATGTGAAATGTAGGCAAAGGCAGTGAAGCATCTGTAGTTTACACAGTTGTTATATATCATCTGCATTAGGCTTTTGTTGGATAAAAGCTGGAGTTTGTTGGAAGTGGCTGCTGGAAGCAGCGTTTTAGCCTTGCGAATGTAAACCGTCGTCGTTGTTAGAGCCAGGCTAAGAATTCGCTACTCGCGCACCTCAACTCCACTTGCCATGTCCAACCGTACTGTTCCGAGACTGAAACCAGGGAAAAGCGAAAAATATCCTAGTGATATTTCCAACGGAACATATTCTTCAATCTTGCCACAGTGAATTGGCAAGAATAACAACTTTAATAACAAAACAATTCGAAAGGCTATTTTTCTTTGGAACTTCTATTTATTATTTCCACTTGGGTGAAATGAATTGTTATTCCTGTAAAAGCTGGAGGTTTTAAAATCCAGTTGTACAGAAGCATTGCTACGAGAGTACGGAATTACATTTCACTACAGGTGAAAGCAAAGTCCGAAGTTGCAGCTGGAATGGAATAGCAAACACTCGTTGCTCTCAAACGTTTATATCAGGTTGCAGGAAGAATATCGCAAATTTAACACAAGTCTTACACAATTTCATTGAATTGTATGTGGTCTGGGTCTCAGTTCAAGTGTTATTGTAAATAATTCAATGAAATGTCAACAAGGAAACTGCACTACGTATTCATTGATACACAAGGACGTTGACTTTAGCTCTACACGTCAACTTCGTCCATTCAATACTGCTTCATTAATTGTTCTGAAATGAAACCGAATACAAGTTGAAGATTATTTGCAATATCAAAATCTACAATTGTAAATAATTAGTAAGGTATGCGTACAGCATTGGAATAAGACCCCAAGTTAAAATTGTCTATATGGTTTGAAATTAGATTTGTATTTTACTGTCTTGGAAATTTATATTCTAGTTTGAAATTGTTAATTGTTCATGAATATCATTATTGTGACACAATACGGAACACCATCGTCAGAAGATATCATTCAAAAGCAGAGGGAATATAATTACAAGATCAATCTACAAAGGTGAACATATTGAAGAGCGATCATACTCTCACTTAGGAAAACGTCTTGTTTCATCGTGTTGAGAAAGGAATTGAGCAAAGCATCAGTTCGGAATTGAAGTTTGGAAGATAATCATGCCAATTAAATAGCCTATTTTTAACTACGTAATCCTTATTAAAGGAAATTTAAGCCAAGATGCACTCTTCGGTGTATTCCATAAGGATTTCCCGTAAAGTCATCAGCTACTATGTGGCATTATTTGTATTTTGCTTTCTTCTTGGAATGAGTTTTGTCCAAGAAGTTCAAGGCAAAGGCAAAAATAAGAACGAGAAAGTATCAAAAACACTAGCAGATTTTGAAAATGATGAATACGGTAATCGCAGACCGGGATTAGGAAATATCGGTAAGAAACTAATTTACTAATGCATGACTCATTTATAAATTTCTGTAAGTTTGTAAGTTTGTATTAAGTATATCGTAAAGCTTTCTTCCGGCTAGAATTTCAATGCAAATTAAATTTCTCTCCACGCTTACTAATTAGTAGGTGGGTATTATAATTACGGGCACAACAAGTATTCATGTAAAAATATGTGTATCAGGAATCGTATTTTATGTGTCTCGTCTCATTACCTAAAATTGGAGGTAGGATTTTGTAGAATTAATATGGAAAGGATTTCTACCTCATATATTCCCAACTAAAAACAGAAATTTGTGCTTTAAAGTAGTAACAGGTAGGTATTGTAAGTATAGCACCAAACTCACCAAAGTAATCCTTATCAACATAAATTAAATTCTCCCTTTCCAAAGCACTCTTTGTATTGCTGGGCTTTAGGCTATATTCTATACACCTACGTGCTTGTACCGTAGCTACATTGGAGAGATACAGTTTCGTATAATTAGATTAGGACTGTAACTTATGGTTTGCCCTCCCACGCTCGAAATACACTTTCACGATGACATAACTGAATGAACTTTCTTGTTTAATTCATTCACTTTTAATGGATGTAATCACTTATCATTAAAAAGAATTCGTAATTTTTACAGTACACTTTATTCCGTAAATATCAACGCTATCTTTATTTCGTTTGCCCGTCAATAACAGTTGAAATATTGCAGTACGTCATCGCAAACCACTTTATGTCATTCAAAAGCTTTCAGGTGGTCTACTGCAGCATTCCCTGTAGTGTTTTTAACTCTTTAATGTATGCAGTTGCATTTCATGTGACTGTGTAGTGTAGGGCTCTTTACGTCATCTTTAGATTCTGTACATAGAACTTACTGCTATAGAAAGCACAGCATAAGTGCTGAATGAATGCTCTCTCGCTATCTAGCTCTATCATATTAAATACTTCCCCTTACTTGAAATGATCAGCAGATCGTATACACAACAATATTTTGGTGAAAGAGTTGGAAAAGATAAAACATGGTTCTTAAATGTTTATGTATGTATGTGTGTGGGATAATCAGATAGGGAATAATGAGAGGGTATTCCACATATAACATAAAATAACTTTGTATTAGTAGAGATACCGACGACCCAACCAAACCACTAACTTTTATTAACCATCATAAGTATAGCGAAATTCCTCACCGGGTCTGCAATGACATTCCTTTCACAAGGTTGTAGGTATACCAAGGTATACAAACTACATTTTGCTTAGCAATATGATAGGACGTGTTCATGGTGTTTTTCTCATCTTGGTCGATCTTACTATATACTGGCATACATCATATATCAATATCAATCCTTTTAGGTATTCGTTTTCCTATATGTATTCGGATATATTTGGTCTTTTTGTACAACGTTATTCTACTTTCCAAGCTATCGATTTTTATGTGGGTGAGGAGTATATATAGCAAGTTGAAGTTCTTTACTGGCTAGTAGTTTGTTCTACGCAAAAGGTACAGCAATAGTCTAACATAGAGCCAGCGGTGGACCTCTGCTGTTTTATAAAAAGTGCTCTTCTTCCTTTATATCCCTTTTATACTTTTCCACTTCGTTAACCTATAGGAAGCTGGTAGTAACACTAATAAAGCGGAGGAAGGACTGGAAGTTGCATGTAGTACAATAAATGTAACGTCGTGTCTTTTCTTATAAAGGAGAGACTGACAACAAAGCCAACAAATGTCGCAATGTCTAATCGAGATGTTTTGTGGTGATAGATTCGCAATTGCAATCAGTTTCTGCCAGTTATTAACATTTTATGGGATTTTCTGATGGGAAAGGTGTAGGTAGACGTTCTTACTTATAATATGTTTATGTCACAAACTAAGTTCCATCACTTCGAAGGTAATAGCACAGTTGACGGCTGTTTTTTGCTTACAGTTTTTATAATATGTAGATTGCATTGTATGTGTAGTAGTCCGCAACGGTTGTCGAGCATCACATACATTGGATTTTTTTTTAATTTGTGAGAAAAGGCAAAGTTGGCTTTCACTGGAGAAACTTTGCAAAAGTTTTGCACAAGGAGAAATTGCCTAATACGAAAGCAAATCTTTTTGTTCGCTACTTTCACTGTAACTTTCCAATTATAAAACTTGAACAATATTATGTTTCATATATGTAATAGAATGTTGCTGATTTGGATGAATATAGACAGTAGTATAGTGTGTGAACAATACTAAGAATATTTTAATAGATGTTGTTACTCAACTTGAAATTATTTACCTCTGCAGAAATTCTGAAATTCGTGTCACAATCCTATCCTTTGTTCAAAGATGGTTGAAAGTTGAATATTAAGTAATACTTACTACTACAAGAAGGCGTATCCTTCATTTTGAAACACGAACTCCTGTCTTATTAAGACAGCATCATCGATTACAGTTTATTACTTTCTTGCAGTAGCTATACAGAAGTACAGAGGTTCCTACTTATCTCAACATTTCTACCACGACAGCACACTTTGTTAATGATGATCGCAGTCGTGAATGAATTATAATAAAATATGATGTAGCATTATTTCGCCATATATCTAGTAGGTATTATAAGTACGTGCTTTGCATTTCTATGGAAGAACTAATTAGGTTTCAATGTTGAGTATTGAACAAGGAACAACAAAATGCTGAACTTCACAGATAGAGTAGTACTTAGTTAGAATTTATATCAGTTTTGATAATGAAACTTCATTTTATATTGTCAGATATAAAATGGCTTAGGGTTGTTGCCAAATTAGTATCTATATCATGCGTCCATGATGTACATGCAAAGAAATAATAATTTACTAATACGATGATTGCGGGCTTTTATCTATAAGAAACAAGGTGTCTGCAAATGAAACAATAAGCCTAATCAATAATAATTTTTAAGATGATAGCTGGTACATGATTTCCTATTTGTGAGTGTCAGAGTTTGCTCGATGTCGTGAAACAAAGCTGGGTCTAATTGGATATCTACTATCTAGATTACTGTCATAACAATTTATTAGGTACTACGCAAAAGCGGTGTACTATATAGAATACTAGGGCATAAAACTCGTAAAGCCAAAAGGTTCATTCAATAACAGGTTTTATGTGAGCAAATGTTTACGTGTGCATCTTAAATGTTATTACGCGCTCAGCAAAATATTTTTGTAGTGTCCTCGTCTTTACTTTGCACAGCTAAAAGTTTCATGTCAAAGTATAAACTATTTACATCTGCAATTATTGAATTGAATTTCATGTGAAGTTGTGAAGAAGTGGGTTTAGCCCGTCTGAGTTTTTCAGTTGATACAAGACTGAACCGATTGGAAACTTTTCATCCGTGTGGTTGTATTTCCCTCTTTTGTGTGTGAATATCGAATTTAAATCTAATAAAATGAGATAGATATATAGACACTCAATATTGTACACTTCCGTTCAAAGGTTGCGAATAAAAGGCAGGAGCTAAGCCAAAAACAAAATCGATTTATGTATAACGTTTGCAGTTTGCTTATAATATAAGTCTAGCTGTGTATGCTCCACCGCACTCTGAAGAGAAGTGATTTCCACATTGGGAAAGTTGCGTGGGTGGTTTCGATTTGTCTAACTTAACTGTTTGAACTTCCAAAAGGAGACTACGCGTTGTCATGCTGTCTTCTTAACTTGGTACTACATTGTTTGAAATACAGAAATAGATCTAGATGCTTTTGTAATTACATCCGAAGCTTATAAAGATTGCCTATTCACCCATTCCAATTTCTAAATAGAAGCACAAAAGTTGGCACACTTTTAGACATTTAGATGAATTAATGATGAAGTATTCTTTGTGAAACTTGAAGCGTTGTTCATTACACAAGGCTATATAGTCAGCAAAACTAGAAAACACGCACAAACAAGCACACTATTGCAATAGGTACAGATAGTTTTATTTAACATGATCCCATCCCTACCTACAAGCTGTTAATTTAATAACCAAGGAAAAGTACTGCAATGGAAGAAATAAGAAGTACCTATAAAGCCTTTGGAGAGTCGTAAAACACAATAGAAATACATTACAACTATAGTTGTCTTTGTGTGTGATTTCATGGTGCCAAATAAAGGTTTCACGTTTATTCCTTTCGTTATGGTCCTGGGCTTTGGAATTCATTTCTGTCATTCGGTCGCGTCTCTTTGCCTTGTGACTCCCTCATGCTCATTCTCATATGAACATCACACGTCACATAGCTTTCCCTTACCTTAAAAGTGTTCCAGTCTCACTCTCACTATCAGACACCTCGCTTTGAACGAGCGTCATAACATTGCGTTCTTCCTCTACTTTTCTTTGTATTGTAGGTACTAGGATACATTAAAAGTTTCCTCAGCAAATCCTTGACGCAGTATTAGTACAGTGCAGGTTTATGTGTAGTGCATATAGCTCTTTATACTATTTTAGTATGAGTATGAACAAAAAGCATGTACTTATTCCTATTGTAGTAAAAGCAGTTTCATGTCATCGTGAGGCTTGACAAAGGTAAATAATCACCTCACAATTCAATTAACAAAGCGAAACTACACGTTAAATTAGTATTAAAGAGTACCTACTTCAACTAGTGGTAAATCAAAGGGAACAATCATTGTTTGTCTAATCTTTGATCTGTGATGTCATGTTCGTAAATGTTTTCTACTGAGATTTCAATCTGACCTTTAGTCTTTAGTAAAATATTGTAGGTACTACTACGTGTCTGTAGCTGGGAATGATTTCCTGTGTTATAACATCACAAACACGACGCAATGTGCCGCTTCTTATTTACCCGAGCTTTTGCCAACAGTAAACACTTACGTGTAAAAGCTGATTTGTTTTCTAGCAATTCATGATCGTGCTAATTTGTTAATTAGTAAATTGCTTAGTGCAAAATGAAAGCAGTAGACTATAAAATGGATTAGGTAAACACGTCTTTCTTTACCAGCTGGATATTAGTATTGGTATCCTGAAGAGATATCAACTTCAATGGAAGCAATAGCTATTTATTAAATTAGTAAAGCTCTAAATGATGTACAGTTACTAAATGACATAGTTGCGTAGCCCACAAAAGCGCTTTGTAAATTGTATGCAGAGTATCACTGACTGACAGGGAACAAGAATTGCAAATCCAGTATGCTGCTGTTCTGGACTGTCTGTAGTTGGGTAGTTTCATCAACTGTCGAATCTACGAGGTATTCTTTGATGTTTCCATACCTGCCTAATTTTGTATTTCGGAGTATGTATTGTATTGTGTGTTTGTATATGTATATTACCTTAAACCATCACGTAAATAATGTATATATAAGTTGCTTCTGTGCTCAAATGATTACCACAGTGTGCTGTATTACTTCAAGTACTTGGCCTGCACACATACAATTTTATTAGCATATTACTATGTATCCAGCTTTTACACCACACTGAACTAATGACACTAAAACAGACTTGGTATTTGAATAATTCATTAAACACTTTGAATGTTAAGCGAGATGCGGGGGTAATCTCCCAGCTTGTATTTTGCCTAAGCCTTTTGGCTATTATTGTTTGTGGAGTGTGTACTACAGATATATACGACTAGCTGCACATTCGAAACTCCAGTGTCTGGTTGCGATGGTTTATCAACGCATAAGCCATTAGAGACAGAAATTGACACACTCAAATTGAACTGTTAGTACACAGTATTAGTCTCCAAGCTGCGGACTGAGATAGGTACACTTGAGATTTTAAGTAACATACCTACACTAAATAATATGGATATTTCATTTCATGTCAGTTTATCTTTTCATATACAGCCTTTGAGCACTCTTTGAGTCTTTATTGAAAAGCGGCTTTATAATGGTATTAAAATAATTGCAAAGTTTTCGTTAGAGCACTATTTCTGTACAAACAGCTCTATAGCATTCTCCTCCTGTGCTCAGTACGGCACAGGAGGAGAATGCTGTTTTATTCAATACATTATTGGCAAATTTCTACACAAACTTAACTCGTTAATCTTTTATGATGTAAAATCATGAAAATTATTCATTTTCATGTGTTTAGCTGTCCACTGTCATTTCTAGAAAGGGTTTTATCGATGGAAAGCTAAAAACACGTTTAAAGTGCCCTATGAAGGTGTCAGGGCGTTAATGCATGGTTTAATAAGTTTAGGTGCCCTCAAATTTTGAATCGATCCGATTGAATAAAGTATAACCTACAAATATATTTGTATCATTAATGCCTTGTGAGTTCATCAATCCTTTATGTCGGCTAAGAGTAATTTGTCACTTACAAAAACATCACTTATTATGCAAACCCAATATCTGATGTATATAAGTCTGAAAATATTTTTTAATTCGTTATTCTTCTATCGAGACGTATTTTATTTCATATCCAGCATAATATGTAATACTTTTTTCTATCAAATTTTTACACATCAAAGTAATGACTAGTAAAAGCACTTTCATGGAATTCTTTAAAGGTACAATTTTATTAATACCAAAGTGCAATTTTCATCCACTGAGAATCTTTTGTCTGAAATAATTATTGAGTTTCGCTTTGATCTTGTGTGTACACAAGGATGAGTAAACAATGAGAGACCAATGCATTAGTACCTAATACCGTGCTACCTTCCTTCTTATTGCACCAGAAACACCTTTCCACACATAGCCTATTGAATATTGTGTTTGCTGCGTGTACATAATGATTCTCTGTCTTAATAAGGAAGGAAACAGCACAAGACATAATTTGTTCCTTTGTTTGAGAATATAATTAAAAAGGAAATAGTAATTACGTTCCCAGCGTGTGCACTGCACATGCACACTGGCAGAATTGACAAGACTGTTCGTATTATATATAAAAAACACGTACATACTAGAGCGTCTAGCCCAACCCGAAACCCTAGGGTTGGCCCAACCCTATGGGGCTAGGGTTGGGTTCGGGTCATG
>JAQFYB010001228.1:0-35252 GCA_034694085.1 Pogonognathellus longicornis
ATGTTTTGAGTTTGCCCTTGTCCCACCGAAAACTGGCTGCGCCTATGCATGAAAGTACTAGGAAAAATCATTATGTACATAAAAGGCCGGGACAAAATAAAATCGTTAAATTTCCTCCGGGCCGGGACAAGCTAGTTACGGCACTGAGGTATATATACCACGAAAGTATACATTTAGAATACTACCAATGTACAACTTTACTTGATTAAAGATGTGTGTTTGCACTCATTTTCCACAGCCACTTTTTGTAATGGTACTAACAATAAGTTTAATATTCTATAATATTGAATATGTATACTTGGCAGAATTCAATTGGGAAAACTGAATGGATATATTGGTATAGTTACGATACACAATTATGTAGGGCTTATTTGGTGATGGGTATTATTGAGACGTTTAATTCTCATAGTGTAGCTGTGATCAGTAGCTGAAACAACAATGTAAGAAGTATGATGTTAAATATTTAGAGGCCACCATTAAATACTCTTCTGGACGTATAAATTAACGGAGTTAAGACTTGAGAGGTGTATGACCTAGCTTGTGACACTGGATTGAATATAATATAACCAAAACTCTGAGAAAGGAATGGGAGAAAATATGTGACTTAATTCCAAACTGTATGCAATGTAGGATCTTTTAGCTTTTCGGCTATTTCGGCATAAATATAGCTAGAGAAAATTTGCTTTTTTCAAAATTAAAAAAAATCATTGATCCAGAGAAAGTAGGTATTTTTCAAAAATCGTTGAAGCTGCAGTACTATGTTAGAATGTGTTTACACTTCCCCAAAGCTAAATAAGTGTAGAAAGCAAGCTTTGATCGCCTGTAACTCAAAAGCTTATGTATCCTACATTGTATAGTTTGGAATTGACTCGCATATTAATATTTGTTATGTTGATTTGAGTTAATTCCCGTGGCAACATTCATAGCATTTATAGTAAATTATATCATTTTAAACTGGATTGACTGTGAATGTTTTTCACAACAAACTTGCTCTCATATTTCCCTTTTAGAAGTGGGCTCCATGTTGCGCCCTCCTAAGTTCAGTTTTACACGATTTATTCCCTGAACGCACAGAGATGCAGGAGCGGATATTTCCGTTCTCCCTGAGAGTCGGGCAGCTTGCGAAATTGGATAAAGTAAGAGATATCCAAAGAAATGATTAACATTTGGAATCACTTCTATATTTAGGGGAAAATTGCCCAATATTTAATCCGGGTTGTGAATGAGTTATTTTTTAGAACAAATGTTTTATTTTCCAAAGTCCAATTCGAAAGTTACCAACATTTAAAGTGAACAATAAAATTAGCTTAATAATTGTAATTAGTCACTTTTCATGAATATATTAAAACATTTTATACTATATAGTTTAGTAATTTTAATTTGTCATTAGTCAATATCACTATTAGTTAGCATAATTATTCTATTTTATTCAAAAGCTTTTGTTGGAGCATTTGGGTCAAAATATTTGAATACCCTAATAAATATGTCGGGCATTGTTTTTAAATGCGGCACAACATTAACGCGCATTAAAGGCTACAATATTTTGCCTATGTATGGATAATTATATTATTATTATTGTTGAAATATGATGTTCGTTGAGTACAGATATGTTATATTATATGTACATTAATGTATTTTTACTATATCCAGGTAGCGCAAGTAAATACTTTATCAAAAATAAAACTGTATTTTTTACCTTCGATACGGATATTTTAAATATTACATTATGTACTGTCATGTGGGGGAAGAATCGAGTTTCAATTTTATTTCTGATAAAATATTTATTATGCGCTACCTGGATTATTAAATGTCCAAATATATATATATATATACATAATATATATAATATATATCGAATTATAAATTGCGATGAATAACAATCGAAAGGGGAGAATTCAACGCTCATTTTCATGTATGGGTTGTTTAACTTTGGAAGTTAATTGTGCGTTAAATAATTGTCCAAGAAAAATGGGTCAATGACAAATTGTCCACTCATAGCACAAAAGAAACAAAACATGAAATAAGCCCATTTTTCTTGGGCAATTATTTCACCCACATTAAATTTTCAAAGTTACCACCACCCATACACGAACATGACCGTTAACGTCTCCCCTTTCGATTGATATCAATCTCACTTCATAATTCCTATTGGCTCTTGAGATATTCATTCCACTTTGAAAAGTTTGCGCGACTTAATCAAAACCCTGTATATTAGTCCATACCATTATATCTAATAATAATATATATTTGTATGATGCTTGTATAGAATAAGTAATTGGAGCATTTTAGTTTTGCTTATAGTAAGTTGTAATAAATAGTTTCATAAATTGCCAACATACCAGCAAAGGTCGTATTTGCAACTCAACACAAAAGAAAATTACTGAAATAGCAATGCATGCTAAGTAAACATAAAATATGACAACAACATTGTGACTGGTTGATAGAGCTTTAACGCTGTTACCATAATCATGTTTTCGCCGTATTATTCTATTTTCTTGCGAAACCACGGCTCTTTGCCGGGCAACGGACTTCCACACTTGCAGAATACCAAACTGATGAAATAAATTCAAACGATCTCTGAATCGAGGGTTAACTGTATTTAGAATAATCCATCCTGTGTTTTTAAGCCATATACCCTCATTACTTTTGGAAATTCTATTACCATCAGATTGCATCAATTTTAGTTTCATTTCGAGTAGATCAATCTCATCGGACAAGTCTCCATATGCAATTTTATTGCACTTGACAATATGATCGAAAATTGAGTCCTTGCCATTTGGCTTGGGAGTGAGCATAATTGGAAATATCGTTCCTAGGTATCGACGATCTTTTTCTTTTCCGATTGCTTTCCCATAAATTGTGATATTTGAATCGGTTTTGAAAAAAAATTCATCATCGAGAAAACTCTTATTTCTCCGTTGAGATGACGAATACAAATTCCCGAAATTATTTATCAATTCTCGTTGTATGTGGCCGTAAATCAAAGTTTTATTATACGTAGACCCTGAATGGTACCAATGATCAGCGTATATATTTTGACAAAACATACACCTTGTAATCAATGTGTAATTTTCTCCAACCAGATCACTAAATCGTATTAATTTTTCAATTTTCATTGGGGCGGTCAAGTCGGATATGTTGTTTCCTTTGTAAGCATTTGACAAAACGATTGTCATTAAAATCCATGCTCCGGAAACAAAATACACACTGGTGATTCTTTTCTCATTTGACGCTACTGGGTCTCCTTGTTCCAGAATGCTTTGGAAAACCATGAAATACAAATCCACTTTCATTTTCTTTACATTGTAGATGATTTTGAGACAAAGAGATACGAAGAAGAAACTGGCTATTATTGAAAGCCAAATAGCCAAGTCAAACGAGGATATGAATCCTTTAAATGAAAGTCCAGTTCCTGCTTTTATTCCGTCACAAGTCACAAACTTGAAGGTTTCAGATTTGACAACAAAATAACTCGTCCAAGAGTTGAATTTGATGACTGTATAAATCCGATTGTAATCAACACGGTACATGGACAGCTCTCCAGAATTAAATCTTTTATCCGTCAAAGTAGCGTTTGGAACAAATTCATTGAAAACAGCATAGTTGGTATCCATATTGTTTGTGTGAAAATCTTTGAATGTCGAAGTCGGACTATCAACTTTTATTTCGTGATGTAATAATTGTTCTATATCTATGAAATCTTGCGGTTGTATTGCAAGCCACACATTGTTAAACATATTTCTTTTGTCCGATCCATCCCACTTTGCCTTTAGATTCTCCAGAGTAAATGCGTCATTGAAAGGTTCCAGATTAATTCTTTTTTTGTCTTTCTGTGTATCGACCGTGTAATCGTGTAAATAATAAATTTTATTTTGTATCAAATCATTCGAAGGCATTTCAATAATTAAAATGAATCTAAAACTGTGCAAGGAAAGAAACCAAACAAACATCAACGATTCCATAATCCAATTCGTCATGTCACTTTTATTTTGCTCGTACTTTACTTCATTCTCCAGCACCATCACAAACATTTCGTTTCTAGACACGGCGCTTGATTCCAAATACTCGTACAAATGAATTCCTTCGCCTCGTTCGAACACTACCTGATTCCAGAACCATCTTAACCATGTGGGAACTAGCCAAGTCTCGTCTACCCAGTAATCATATGAAGAACCAACTTTTAAATCGATATCGTCCATCATTGGATGCAAAAAGAAGTGAAGAATGCATTGCCAAGAGTATGGAGTGTGCCTCACTTCGTCTGTCACTTGCAAAGTTATTCCATTTGCAACCTTCCAACGCGCGTCATACCTACGAAACTCAGTACAATTCAAATTTGGGTACAAATGTTCAAACCCTTTTTTAATGCGATAATGGCCTTTTCTTTTCGGATGAATACACATCAGGCGATCAGATATAATCGGTTCTGCTTTTTGCACCAAGTAATTTGCTAGAATTACAGGATACTTGAATTCGGTAAAGTCCACGTCGAGATTGTCATAGAAAATTATTTGAATGACACAATTTGCAAATGGTTGGATGTGAGAGTTTAAATTCAAAGATTTTGAACATTTTATATTATTGATAGAAACGAAAGTCACAGTAATGTATAAACAAATATAAATAAAGTTATTGAAATTCATCTTGTACATTTTTTCAAAGCGAAAGTATTTCAGAACAAATTGTATTTTGTTATGTGCACTAAAGAAAAGGTAACAGAATTAATTTAGCGTGATGTTCAATTTCAATGCATCGTAGTCTGCACCATTTATTTGATTCTTTGAATATGATATTCAGTTTCTGTTGTATGATCTGGATTGAAAAGTAAAAGCCGTCTAGTCGTCTTGTCAGTTTAACAGCCTTCTAGTCAGCACATCACATTCTGACACTTTTTAATTACCATTATGTACCGCACTTCACACGAAGTGTTATATTCTTAGGTTCGTTTTCCAGGTATTCTTTCTTGATTGTCCTAGCTACTACATACCATTAATATTTAAGGTAAATGGAATGAAATAGCATGAGCTACTAAAATCTACATTGGAATAGCAAATCTATTTTGCATTACATTATTAAACATGTCAAGGAAGTTTTGTTGGTTCACTGACGATACTGATTAGCTTTATGCAGGGCCGGTTTTAGGCTTGGGCAACCCGGGCGACCGCCCGGGGCCCCGCGCTCAAGGGGGCCCCGCGCGGGGCACTTTGAGTACAAATTCATATTAACTTAATGAAATTTAAGTCCATTTTTGATATTGTGTATTCATGTAATTATAATGCATAAATAATGAAATGACAAATCTTTTTAACCTATACTATTATGACCTAATTTTTCAACATGCCAACATATTTCTTCGTAAAGTGTGACACAACTCGCCCATGGCCCCGCAAAACCTAAGACCGGCACTGGCTTTATGAGTACACTCTCAAATTCAGAACTAAAATTGAGAATCCACATATCGTCGTCTTAATCTTAAAAAGCGATAAGTTGATTTCCTATATTTTAAAAAAGCGACAACTAGGCTTCCTCAACATCAACTTGTCGCAATTTATGAACTTTTATGAATCTAGTTGTCTTTCATGATTAAGGAAATCAACTTGTCGCAATTTTTAAGATATAGGAAATCAACTTGTGGCTTTTTAAGATTAAGACGACGATATAATAATCAAATTAGGTAGGTACAGAAATTTTGTAATAAAACTCAATACTTTTTGCAGAAATTCGACGCTGAAATTCAATATCAAAATCTATTATCGAAGATCAATATTAAAATTCGTTACTGAAATTCAGTATTGAAGTACGGAAACTTTTTGAGGTCTTATTAGCTTTGCTAGATTAATGTAACTTATATATATATAATTTTTGGTTCAACCTATTAGCCATCGAAACTGCAGCCAATCGGATCCCTCAATTTTTGCGGCAAAATTGGGATTTCATTTTATTTCAAGTGAACTGCTGTTTTCTGTACCTTTAACATAGATGCATCTTAACACAAAACTACTATATAAAGTCTAACTGCCCTTGTTATAACCCTAAGATGGGTATACTTAGTCATACTTATTTATATCATCCCGTTGCATAGTGTTTGTCTTATTGTAAATTGTAGAAAAAATTCAATGTACTACACAGTGTACTACCAAGTAAAACAAAAAATTTAGTCAGTTCCTAGAAGTCAATCAATGTTACTTTCTGAAAGTAGTATACAGTTAGAAACTCAAAACAAAGTTACCATTTTCTATGCTGGGCAATGAGGGGAAGAGTTCCATTAGTTCCAAATTTTGCCTAGAAACAGTTATTGTAAACAAAAACCATTTTGCAAACAAAAACGATTTTAGTTAAATAAATTCTACACTGATGAAATTTAAATAACGGAGGGTATATACCACAAATGTATTCATTCAGAATTACCTACCAATATGTACATATTTTTGGAGTTTGATAGTTTGAACTCATTTTCCACAGCCACTTTTCGTAATGATACTAAGTTTAATATTGTATGTTGAATACATGTAGTGTTGTGTACAAGAAATTCAATTTGGAAAATTGAATCGATATATTGACATAAAAGTTACGATACAAAAATATGTAGGACTTCTACAGTGATGTATTATTGAGACGGAGAATGTCTCTTTATTAAGTGGTGGAGGTACGGCAATGTATGAAATATGATGGTACCTATTTGTAGGCCACCAGTAGTAGATACCCTTCTGTACGTATATAGAGTAAGGGAGTTGAGACTTGAGAGGTGTATGAACTAACTTGAGACACTGGATTGAGTATAGGACAAAAAAACGGATAAATGAATAATTGGAAATATATAATTAATACTTATTGACACGATTCGCAAAATAATTATGAACAAAGATTAGGACTAGGTTAGAGGTCTGAAGGCGATCCACATGGAATGAAACTGATGCTGCAAATGTCGGGTTTTATTTCATGTTCAGTGGTTCGCTTGTGGACTATGGTACTGATTTAGGTTCTGTATCTGATCTGAATCTTATTCTGACGGTGTTTTTAGGACAGTAATTGACAGGTAAACAAAAGAATTGCATCAAAAATTAATAGTGAATAATTACTTTATCTGTTTTGCATTTTTTGCTTTCAACTGACTAATGTAACTGTCACGATAAACAGAGTAGAGATACGGGTGGTGTAAAGGAGCCGGGTTTTTCAAGCTCACTCATTTTAGGTGACTTTTGAAGGTCGCAATCTACAGTATAAAACTATATAATGAACTATTGTTTATTGCCAGTAACATATAAAATGATTGGCTAACGATAATGGATGCCTTGTAGCACTAACACTTGTTTGTATAAATAAAAAGCAAAGTAATATAATATAAACAAATTGCTTTCACGGAGTTACCGAGTTATCTGACGCAAAGATCATATTCATTATTGTATTGGTCTGATAAATGATGTAATGACTGATGCAATCCACCAGCCTCCAACGAGGCAATTAAAACTGAGTAATTAAATTAAATTAATTTCTTTTAAAATCAATATATTTAATGTTATTCGCTACTCTACTCTGGTTCATATAAATTTAATATTCAAAAAACACATTATATCGGAAGAATTAATTTTTGAAATATAAAATATTTCGCTTTTACATTATTCTGATGGAGAAATGCTCAAAGAAATATGGCTAAAAGAGAAAGATCTAAAAACGAATTACAAGTTCTTTTCGTACACTATGATAGACAATTTACTGAATTATGGAAAATATGATATATTTAGACTTGGTGTAAACCAATTAAATTCTGTGTTGCTGAAAAATTCTCCCATGATGATGGCAATACAATATTGATTGAATTTAAGGGCAAAGTTGATACTTCATTTATTTAAGACACACTATAGGTATGAGAATCGCTACAACTTAAACTCGATTTATTTTCAACAAGATTTATTCTCGACATCAATACTTGTATATTAGTATATAAATTGTATAGGCAATGATAACAAGATATATTTTTGGTACTTATTTTATGAATGTGAACTACATTGTTCAAGAGACATTTAAATTATTTGACAATACCGAATAGAATAAAATCTTTAAATTCAACTTAATTGGTCAGTAACGCTTAAACTAACGCTAGTTTAAATTAGTGCAAGAATATTGTAACTATTTTTGAAAGAGTTGTCCTAATGTGAATATATCGTAACACTAATTCGGAAAGGCATTATCAGAGAAATATAATTGTCGGGTCAAGGCATTATGTGAAATTTGGGGGAAAATGAAATTTCAGATGCATGTGATGCATGCATGTACCATTTTCCACATAATGCCTTGACCCGACAATTGCACTTTTTACATAATGCCTTGACCCGACAATTATTTTTCTCTGATAATGTCTTTCCGAATTAGTGTGACGATATAACTTCATAGTCATATCAGTGATTTGTGTCCTCCATAGGTATATATATGTGTAATATTTAAATCTATCTATTTTTGATGCTTGTAGTAATAAAAACATTTTATTCTTGTTTAAAGTAAGCTGAAATAAATTGCCAATGAACAACCAGCCGTCGTATTTGCAATTCAGCACAAAAAGAAATTGCAGAGACAGCAATGCATGCTAAGTAAACATAAAAAATGACAACGACATTGTGCGTTGTAGATAGAGCTTTAACGTTGTCATCATAATCATGTTTGCGCCGTATTATTCGATTTTCTTGCGAAACTACGGCTCTTTGCATTGCAACGGACTTCCACACTTGCAGAATACCAAACTGAAGAAATAATTTCAAACGATCTCTGAATCGAGGGTTAACTGTATTTAGAATAACCCATCCTGTGTTTTTGTGCCATATACTCTCCTGACTTTTGGAAATCTTATTACCATCAGATTGTATCAGTTTCAGTTTCATTTCAAGTAGATCAATCTCATCGGACCAGTCTCCATATGCAGTTTTATTGCATTTGACTATATGATCGAAAATTGAGTCATTGCCATTTGGCTTGGGAGTGAACATAATTGGAAATATTTTCCCAAGATATCGACGATCTTTTTCTCTTCCGATTGCTTGACCAGATACAGAGTTATTTAAACCGTTTTTGAAAAAAAAATCATCATCGAGAAAACTCTTATTCCCCAGTTGAGATGTCGAATACAAACCCCGAAAATTATTTACCAATTCTCGTTTTATGTGGTTGTAAACCAAGGTGTTATTATACGTAGACTCTGAATGGTACCAATGCTGAGCGTATATATTTTGACAATACATACATTTTGTTATCAATTTGTAATTTTCAGCAAATAGATCGCTAAATAGTATTAATTTTTCAATTTTCATTGGGGCGGTCAAATCGGATATGTTGTTTCCCTTGTAAGCATTTGACAATACGATTGTCATTAATATCCATGCTCCAGACACGAAATACACACTTGTGACTTTTTTCTCATTTGACGCTACTGGGTCTCCTTGTTCTAAAATGCTTACGAAAACCATGAAATACAAATCCACTTTCATTTTCTTCACTCTGTAGATGATTTTGAGACAAAGAGATACGAAGAAGAAACTTGCAATAATTGAGAGCCATATAGCCAAGTCAAACGAAGAAAGGAATCCTTTAAATGAAAGTCCAGTTCCTGCTTTTATTCCGTCACAAGTCACAAACTTGAAAGTTTCAGATTTGACGACAAAAAACTTCGTCCAAGAATTGAATTTGATAACTGTATAAATGCGCTTGTATATTAAACGGTAAAACATTAAATGTTCAGCAATAAATTTTACATCCGTCAATGTAGCGTTTGGAACAAATTCATTGAATACTGCAAAATTTGTATCCAAATTGTTTGTGTGAAAACTTTTGAATGTCCAGGTGGGACCATCGCCCTTTATTTCATGATGTCCCAGTTGTTCTACCATTGCGAAATTTATGGGTTGTATTGCAAGCCACACATTGTTAAACATATTTCTTTTGTCCGATGCATCCCACTCTATCCTTAAATTTTCCATTGCAAAAGAGGCTGTATAAGGTTCCAGATTAATTCTATTTTTGTCCTTTTGTGTATCAGCCGTGTAATCGTGTAAATAATAAATTTTATTTTGCATGAAATAATTCGAAGGCATTTCGACAATTAAAATGAATCTAAAAGTATGCAGTGAGGCGAACCAAACAGACATTAAAGACTCCATAATCCAACTAGTCATGTATCTTTTATTTTGCTCGTACTTTACTTCATCTTCTAGCACCATCACGAACATTTCGTTTCTTGACACGGCGCTTGATTCCGAATGCTCGTACATATGAAGTCGTTCGGCTCGTTCAGTTACTATTTGATTCCAGAACCATCGTAAATATTTGGGAACTAGCCAAGAGTCGCGTACCCAGTAATCATCATATTCCGATCTAACTTTTAAATGAATATCTTCTATCATTGGATGCAAAAAGAAGTGAAGAATGCATTTCCAAGAATACGGAGTGTGCCTCACTTCGTCTGTTACTTTCAAGGTTGTTCCATTTGCAACCTTCCAACGCAACTCATACTTTCCAAACTGAGTACAATTCAAATTTGAATACAAATGTTTGCGCTTGGTTTTAAGGAAATATTTGTTTTTGGTTTTCAAATCAATGCACATTGAGCGATCAGATATAATCGGATCTGTTTGTTCCACTAAGTAATTCGCTAGAATTACAGGATACTTTAATTCGAGAAGGTCCACGTCGAGATTGTCGTAAGAAATTATTTGAACGAGACAATTCCCAAATGGTTCAATGTGAGAGTTCAAATTCAAAAGTTTGGAACAATTTGTATTATCGATAGAAATGAAAACCACACTCGAATATATACAAATATATAAATAGCGCTTTAAATTCATCATGTACATTTTGTCAAAGTAATAGTACTTCAGCGCAAACAATATTATATTATGGGTGCTTAGGGAAATGTAGCAGAATTAATTCGTGATATTCATTTTGATTACATCGTATTTTGTACAATTCTTTTATTTTTCTATTTCAATTCTAGCCGCTGCTCCATGATTCAAAGTGTATAGTTTATTAAAGCAGTTGAGTCAGCACATCACATTCTGCCACTTTTTAATTAACCTTACGTGCCATTTCATACGAAGGGCGGGATTCTTGGGTTCATTTTCCAAATGTTCTTTCTTGATTGTCTTAGCTTCTACGTGCTATTAATATTTAAGGTAAATGGAATGAGCTAGCTTGAATAACTGCGAAAATGTACATTGGAATAGTCAAGCTATTTATATTAACCTATTTAACATGTCAATGTAGTTTTGCTGGTGAACTGAAGATACTCACCCAAAGTAAAATTCAGTATCGACCACAAGGTAGGGGGCGGTTCAATGTGAGAGTTCAAATTCAAAAGATCAATAATATACTTGGTCGGCTATCACTCATGTATGGAATGGAAGAGTCAAAGAGCATTTGCGTCTTTTAATTTTTATATTTTCATGACTCAGACCAGATACTTATAACTTATATACATTATATAGGCAGTTTATAATTGGAGCAAGTTGCAATTTTTCCCCTAACCCTGAATTTTGGAATTCTCTACCTTGAAACCTATACACATTCAACAACGGACCAAAAAATCCATACATAGGAAAATGAGACGGGTTCTTACTTCCCCAAATTTTTGAGACTTGCGCACACAACATACTGTGGATCAGTAACAACCACTAATCTGTCTAAGCCGAAAAAGCTGAATGTAGATTTCATAGACCGTCATAGACTTTATGGGATTTTTCAAGAAAAACATTTTGGTTTAACGAAATTTAATTTCTTTAATATCACTTCAGTAGCAAATAGCTGTGATCACTATTAATTTTAACCAATTCTGTACAAAGCGTTTTTCTATTTTAAAATATAATATTATTGCTAAATATTACTGTTTCTATTTGATTAAAATTTCTATTCACAATACTGATTGTTATTATGCCACTTTTTTATTTATTTAAATGAAGCATCTATGATACATCCAATATCTAATGTATAGATGAGTGGCCCTTATTTAAAAAGGAGTGCCTAATAGTAATTGGAATGGTCTTTGATGCAATAAGAACTGTGATTCACTTTTTTAGGCAAAAGTATTAAAACACTATGTAGTGTTGGTTATATAATAGAGAATCCCTCACAAACATGAAGTCAATTAATATTTTCAGTTTTGGAGTAACGACTTCAAAAAAATATTGGAGGTCCCCTTGATGATAGGAAATGATAAATACAAATAATTTTGCTTCTATTCATTCTGACTAATTGGATTAATAATTACTTTTCTATTCTCATTTAAAAATATCTTTTTTGTACAATAATATATATCTTTCGGAAGTTTTTATCATTGAAACATAATATTTTTCCATTTAACTATTCATTATTACAGTAAAATAAAATGAATTATATTATTTGTTATTCTCACTGCTGTGTCCTTGGGAAGCCAGAATGATGGCGCGGAGGCTGGTGTCATTTTCTTGGAGTTAATTTTAAGTGCAGCGTTTCAGCCGGGCATAGCTGCGCTGTGTTCTTAAATTTCATTGGAATTAATGTTTTTTCGGATGGCTCAATATCGAAATTTAAAACCAAACTTGCAATCACTGCTTTAGATTGAACTAAAGCAAATCTGCTTGCTATAAAACAAGAAACAAATTTTTAGGTTAAAGAGCAAATTATGGAAACATATCATTATAATAATTATATCACAAAATTTACTAGGTACCTACCTATGCAGCTTCTTGGTCCGTGTCCAAATGGCTGGAAAGCGTACGGGTGGCGTTTTGCTTTGGTTTCGCTGGAAAATCGTTCAGGATCGAACACTTTCGGATTTGGAAAGTGTGTTTCATCGTAATGAACTTGGAAAATGGGAAAAGCCATCACAGTGTCTTTAGGAATGAACTGTTTAGTTTCTGGAATTAAGTAATCCTTCGTACACATTCTCTGATTGGTAGGTGCTGGTGGGTACATTCTTAGAGTTTCTATTTAAACCATTTGATAAAACAAGTACCTATTTTAGAAAATTTTCCCAATAACAAAGTACAATAAACATTTATGTTAGGGTTATTTAATACAAGACGGTTTCAATTTCAATACTTCATTTTGTGCATAACTGTTTTTATATAAAAGCATAGTTTAAAGGTGTAACAAAAACGTCATGTCCAATTTTGTAAAAAGTTTTTTATAAAACATTGGTTCTAAACCATTTCACAACAATTCTGTGGCTGAGTATTTTACATATCGTATTCATAATGTGACAGCCGATTTTTTAAAACCTTATACATTATAAACACTTTTGCGATTATAATGGGTATAATTTTAGCATGTAATCTTTAACAATTGGTTTTAAACTTGGAATTTTAAAGCTACATTGATTAATAAATTAAATAATTACCATGCATGAATTTATCCAAATATTCATGTTGGTTACAAATATCGTATGTCAGCTCGCCATCGCTGTCTTCCACCGCCTTCTCTAGTTCATTTCTCAGCTTTTTTTGTATGTGAGGATTCATAGCCAGTGAATACGCTGCAAAAGTTACTCCCGATTTTGTCGTGTCCAATCCTCCAAATAAAAATATCATGCAGTTGGAAATAATCAACTCGTCTGTGAAATCCACCTGCTTTCTATTTTTATCCTGAAGTTGTGAGTCTTTCTCATGCGAGTCCATTTTTGCATCTTCTTCATCTTGCGTCAACTGTCCATGCTTTGCGTCTAGCATCAACTGAATAAAATCATTTCTTCTTTCCCCTGATGTTTCTCTGTGTTTGATTGTGTCACTTAATACTTTTGTAAAAAATTCATTGGCCTCCTTATCGATGATTAGAGGTTGGAATCTGTTCATCCATTTGGGCAGCTTACTAAAGAGTATTATCTGAAAAATTGTTTTCGGTGTAAATTTGAATATCATTTTCTTAGCTTGGGCGGCTACAAAGGACTTTTCATTTTTAAATATTTCACAATCGATTCCAAATCCCACAGATGTCACGACATTTGTTAAATATCGTCCAGCAGCATCCTCAATGTCAATTTCACCATTGTTGGTCGAATCGACCAATTTCTTCACGTATTTCGCAAATGCGTCGGAGGAGTCTTTTAAAATGGGAAACATACCACGGATTTTACCAGAAGAGAATGTGGGGCTCATTGTGTTTCTTAAATCTCTCCACTCTTTGTCGACGGCATTTGATAAGAGTTCGTTCCAGTTTTTGTCTCGCAAAACCAGACCGCGGCGGTTGATGAAATAATCAAAGTCCTTGATGCAAACTCTTTTGAACAAATCCAAATCCTTGATATAAATTACATTAGTACCACTGTCTTGAATTCCGATCAATTTGGAGTCTCCAATTTGGTCGTATATTTCTTGGTTTGTGTCAATAAATAATATGCCTTTCAATAGCCGCAGAATGGGGTTTTCGACACTCGCGGACTTTATGCCATGTTGTTCCCAGTATGGCTGTTGTCGAAAGACAAATTTTTTGATTATGAAGAATATAATGGCAATGGCTCCAATGGCCAGATAATATTCTGCCATTTTGAACCCACAACCTGAATTTACAAAAAATTACAAATTAAATATGTAGAGACAAATATAATATTATGTAAATGATCATACATAAATTAAAATCAGTGTTTTAATTAGCATGATGTAATAATTACGAAAATGAAATTTTACATACCCATACCTATATAGTCGAACCATTTAAAATTAGAGGCTTTTTGGAAAAAATTCCAGTCACTAAAACTGATAAGTTAACTCATAAATTAATTATCCATAGTAACCTAACCCCAACTAACAGTTTAGATTTCAAAAGGCTCTAATTTTTATGGTAGGACTATAGGAGTAGTTTGAAATACTTACAAATTGTTGTGAGGTAATGAAATTCCTTAAATTTGTTTTCCTGTTGCTACTGTAGATAACTAATAATGTAGGTATAGAGTGAGTGTGGATAATTTAATTGTAAATGTTAAGTTAATTGAATGGCACAGTACTTGTACCAGTGAGTGATTAATTATATAACTTTTATCAGAAAGCGTAGGTACTTGTATTCTCACTTCAAACTTGCTTGTAATCAACTGCCGAATGTATATAATATTATACATGTGCTAGCTGCGATAAATTGAGTTTTTGTGAAGCTGGCGTTTTTGTGAAGCTTGGCGTATGAGATAATTATATGCAATGCTGTTTTCACAAGTTACATATTAACAACGTGACGTTGCCAGACGCTATATTATTTAATCAAAAAAGTACTAAAATTATCGCATGCAAAAAATTATTAGATATAGCACATCACAAAAGTTTTGCGACAGCATCCATATCAACATAAATAGTCGAGCTCCCTATAAGTTTGTCTAGGTATTTACGTTGATCCATAATTAACAGATAACCCATGATTTTGCGAATGTCATGGAGTTTATGTAAAGATAGTATATGCTGATGATTGTGTTTATGAGACGTTGAAAGTGTCGTGTCGATTACTGTATAATAGTAGCCACAATAGATAAAGCCAATGTGGATATGAGGTACTTGTTTATTAAATGAAACGACCAAATATTGAGCTATTGTCTACCGTCCAATTCAGAGAAATTTTGCTTGTTTCTTCAAACTTTTATTCAAATTTTTCAAAATATCCATAATTTACAGTATTGGTTAAAAATATTATTGGGTTACGTATTAGATTTTTATATATTTTCACAAGTAAATTATTTATTATCAAATTCCGTCAAGTTTTAAATAAAATTGCTTGTAATTTACTTTTAATAGTATATGGCAAACAAAATAGTAGTGCTCACGATAAAAGCCGATTTACAGTAATATCAGTAATTACAGTATACGTATTTTAGATTTTTTAATTATTTATATTAGTATACTTCAAGCTTATAAAAACAGTTCCGTGATACAGCCAAACATGACATTGGTAAATGAGATTTTGCATGAAAAAGTGTATAGTATAAAACAAAATATTTATTATACGAAAGGACATCTCATATCAAGTTTAAAATAAACAACGAATGAATTAGTTGGACCTTGAAAGTTTTAAATGATTGTGACATTGCATTGTAAGACCAATATATAGGCTACACTAACCATGTATGTACACATTGAGACACAACACAAAATTATGTACTAACAGCACAGTGTATTGAGCATCACTCAGAGCAAATATACTTTATAAAAACTACGTTATGGGGATAACAAAGAAAATTACTGCAGTATCATGGGGATAGTCATGAGCGCATACAAGTTACACATTGGGGGCAAAATGAGAATTAAATATTTAGTCGACAACATCAATTTTAGTTGATACTGCAGTAAATTTGGGTTTATTGGTAATGTATATTAAGTCTATGTAGAGTAAGTAATATTTATTCTGTACTTTACAACAATTTTAGCCGTGTTTGAAACTAATTTGTGATGGTCAGCAAAATTACATGTTGAATTATGATCTAGTTTTAATTTTTTACTATATACAAATAAACTGTTAAGTAAATGCGTTACACGGAATTATAGTTGGAATAATACAGTATGCATTGGTCAATTGATACCTACAGTAATAATTATGATTGAGATTAGAAATGATTAATAAATAATTATGAGTAAATGAAATGAAAAGAATCAATGTCTATCATTGTTCTTGCAATGACCATTTGTTTATTTTAATGTATCTGTAAGTTACAACTGTGACACATTAAGATGGCTTTGGTCTACTCTACACATACAAGATATGAATGTATTTACTGGATATACGTTTATCGCTAGTTGGTTTTAATATGTATGTACAAAATTATTGGTCAACATATCGGAGTTTTCGTTAAATTAAAATGTATAAAAGGCATTTATGCCTCATGTTCACGAGTGATACGAAGGAAGTGTGGTTGAATTATAAACTGAAACGAAATATATTTGCCATTTCTCTCTTACATTGTTTACTTACTAGGAAAATTAAGTGAATTTATTATAGGCAACAGTTATTAAAATACTCTTTCAATGCTAAATATTATAGGTAATTACTAATTACTAGTATACGACATATTATTGATGTTAAATCAAAATGACTTGTTGTGACATGATGATGATAACAAGTTTTAATATTTATATTGAGTACGAAGCAATTTTTTAGGTAGAAAAGAAGCTTTCTAGCTAGTTATCAGGATTCTTGTTACATGATTGTCTGATTAGTGATTACTAAAGAACAATATGGTTAAGTCGACAAAGCAGAACTATATATATACAAAAATACCACAATCTTTTTTGGATTAAAATAAATTAATATAAATACAAAGGGAAGTAATATTTTAGTTTATTGTGTAAGCTGCGCAAAAGTTAAACCATAAGTTTCAAAACATCAAATTGTTTCTAAATTCGGGGTAAGTAAAAAGGTTTTCCTTTGTATACTAAAAAAAGTATTTTTTTAACTTGATTTGGTGTGGATTTCAATAATAAAACAACTAAATTCAAACATGTATGGTTAAATCAATTTACAGACAAAATGAACACACTTCGAGGGCTATTCACGCTGACTGTAGCTCTATCAGCACTAGTGTCGCTTTCAATGGCAGCCACTGATACTACTCTTGTAGCCAAATCGTATGGGCATCATTGCGTCGTAGCTGTGAATACAAAAATCAGATTGTCTAAAACTTTCCCGGAAGAAAATCGTTTCCTTGTAAGAATGGCTTATGTTGAAACAAATTATGGAAACGACAGTCATACATACTCCACTTCAACCTCAGGAGGAATCTGGCAAGTCAAACAAAGTATTCTTACAGCTACGCAAGTGAGAAATTCTGAGCTTGAAAAAATTCATAACAGAATTTACAAAAGCTTCCGTATCCACTGGTCAAATGTAGCACCGTCTGATTTACAAAAGCCTATATTTTCTGGTCTTGCTATTAAAATTTACTTGGCTTCTCTAAAACTACCAGTGCCTGATACAATAGCTCTTCAAGCGGAATTCTGGAAGACTCATATAAATCCAAATGGTTCAGTTACGGACTTCATTAAAAACGTGAAGACACTCGAGAGTGTGAACACATGCAGCGGAAGAATGAATCTTGCCTTGGTGATGGACGGCTCTGGAAGCATCGGAAAAGACAATTTTGATACTGCTAAAAACTTTACAGCGAATCTTGTATCCACGTTTGATGCGAACAATGTACCCTTGGCCTTCATCCTTTACAGCTCAATTTCTGAAACAATATTCAACCTTAGCAGCAATTTAAACAATGCCGCCCGAAGACAAAAAATTCTTAATGTTCACTACCCAAGATCTGTAACTCAAACGCACTTGGGGATAAATGATGCAATCCGAATACTGACATCGGAAAAAAACCAAAGCACTTCAATTCCTGATATTATTATTGTTTTCACAGATGGAAAATCAAATCAGCCAACTCTGACTGCTGCGGCGGCAAATAAGGCAGCAGAAAATAATATAACGGTCTTTGTGTGTGGAATTGGGAGTGAAATTCACGAACCGGAACTATTGGCAATTGCAAATAACAATTTGAACCACATTATTTCTTCTTCTTCCTACGATGCTCTTACTGAATTTCCTTTTCGAATTAATGAAGAAACGTGTGTCATACCTCAAAAGCCGCCAATCAACGGAGCAATAAAAGAAAGTTTGCGTAAAAATGAACCCCGTTATTATAGCTACTCGGAGCCTCCGGAAGGATTGACAATAAATGCAACTTCTTTGTCTGGAGCAGCAGCGGGTTTTTACTCCTGTTCGTTTCCACAACCTTCCCCTGCTATCCATGACGGAGAGATTAATATTAACGGTCCAACATTCATTTTATGCCTGAAGCCGAAAGAGTCCAGGAGAAGAAGAAGAGATTTGAATGGAGTGGGCCCCAGTACAATTTATGTGTCCATGACTGGACTTGACGATCAAAATGAATTTATCCTTTCTACAGCTGCAGGTGGAGAAATGATTACAACTACTGCTGCTACTACCATTTTCCTAGAAAGCACAACGGTTCAAGTAACTACCATCCAAGACGCCCCCACGGTCCAAAGAAGTAGCACTGTACAAGAAAACACGACGATTGTGAACAGTAATTGCACCATCAAAGCTGAGCCGGTTATAGTTCATGAATCGGATTGTGAAGATTTCAAATGTCTTGTCCATATTGCATGTAATGTTTTCTCAAAGTATGTCTTGAAGAAGTTCATGAGTTCTTAGTTTTCTCAAATATGCATTTTTTAGATTAATAAACATTGACACAATTTATTTTGCTTGAATTTTGGACATTTTATTTGTAAAATCGCTTATTTTATGTTCTACTTCAGCAATTTATCTTATAGTTGAACATTCTTTAATTTTCAAATACAGTAAACTTCATCTTAATTATTACAATCAAAGTTTTCATTATAATGAACTTAAAGTCAATTTATTACAATTATTTTCCGGATTATTAATTGTATAACTTTATCAATTATAAATTAAATATATTATTTGAATGAATTTGCATTATGCTAGGTTTTTTTGCCACAAATCAATAAAAAAATCAACAATAAACACACCAAATTCAATTGAATTTCATACCTAATTGCGCTTTTACTCGGCATTCAATAATAAACCTATTTTCATATTATTTTCTTGAATTTTCTGCATTGTCTATTGTTAGTCTTGTGTTAGAAAAAAATAAATTTTTAGCATATATGTACCTACTTAGGTTATTTGAATTCGTATTGACCCATCAGTATTTTGTAGTCCATTTGGCACATTCCCTAATATTGAATAACTATTGTATAAATTATATTATATCTACAAGTTGTACAACTAAGACTATTAATTGTGGTACTACTTAGTGAAAGAGACCCCAAGTAGTTACAAAATAATGTTAGGTTAAACACAGGCGCGTACACAGGATCATAGGCGGGGGGGGGGGGTGCACAGCAAGGTTTTCTATAGAATTTTAAATATTGGGAGAGCAAAACTGTATATTAGGTACAATTTATTCCATAATAGCGTTATTAATTAGGTAAAAACTAACTTAAAATACATTAAAATCGAACGTAGCGCGTTTTTTAAAAAATTGTTGGTAAACTAACATACCGTGGTATATTTTGCCCCCCCCCCGGGTACGCGCCTGGTTAAACAAATTTAAACACATTTAAAATGACACTTCTAATTAAACACGATATTTTTAAACTGACTTAATAATAGAATCCTAACTTAAAGAATTTTTTTTACTCCGGCCTTCACCCCAGTCTTTTATAAATGAGTGGGAAATAACCTGCCCGAAACTGACATCAACTTGGCGTCAAAGTCTTTCTTCCAGTCTTTTAAAGGTATAAATGTAACGTATTTTCGTTGGAAATACCACAAGAGTGTTACTGTTTCACGAATTATTTTTAGGTGAATGTTATAGTTATAATTGCCAAATATGGGTTTAATGGTAAATAAACCTACAATTAGTTCCAAGTAATTTTACGAATAAGATTGCGGTATATTGAACTCATTTTGCATTTGCATGCATAAATTGTATTATAACATTAACCGTGTGGACAAATATCAATCCTCAATGATCAAATATTGTGAAATATTTCTCCAACTAATCTAATATTCTTATTCAAAACACCATTTGAAATAGGAGGTATAGAGAAGTGAATAGACATGAGGGGTATCGGGTTACAAGTTGGGGATATTTGAGGGATCGTAGAATGGGCCAATTGCACAGGGCTAGACCCTGACCGGGTCGAACCCATAAAACGAGACCGAGCCCTTAGCAGAGGGCCGGGTATAGTATAATTATAAGGGCAAGGTCTAGCCGAAAAGAGGCCCAGCCCCGATATAAGGGCTCGACTAGGTCAGGGTCTAGCCCTGTGCAATTGGCCCATTTTACGCTCCCTCAAATATCCACAACTTGTAACCCCGTACCCCTTATGTGTATACACTTCTCTATACCTCCTATTTCAAATGGTGTTTTGAATAAGAATAATAATATTGTTTGTCTTAAACACCAACGTGAGAATTTTAATAATAACATCTCCAACTAATCTGTGAGCTTGCCTCACAGATTCGTTGACCGAAGAGGAAATCCAAAAGAGGGACATGACCGGATTTGAGTGCGAAAATGGAGAAGACCTATTCCTGCTATGGGATAGACTTGACAAGAAAAAAGTTATCCCCTCTCCATAGAACGATGAACCTCAACCCGGTCTATCGCGAACGGTGTTTGGCAAGTCGTTGCGTCTTGAAGAATACAACCATCTCTGGATATCTCATTTCAGTGCAGAGCGACGCGAAGCCAAACGTAAAGCTGGCAAAAGACAATCCTTAACCGAAAAGCGGGCGACACCAAATCAAAGGAAAAAAGGCAAAAAGCATAAGGATCAAAAGGCCACCCTGCAAGAGAAGATCCAAACCTTTAACCTAAAGCCCAAGATTGCTTATCACAAGTAAGTATACGATTTAGTGTTGGTGAAATTATATCAAAAAGAGGCAAAGGCCAACAATAATATAACCCTATGCCTCCATTTTTTATAGGAAGCCAAGCTGCTCGAACACTTGGTGACATCCACGTGAGATGTACAACATATTCCACTTCCCATAAGCTCCACCAAAAGAAGCTGGATGAATAAAAAATAATAGTCAAAAAGCAAAACAGCAACATATCAACAACACCCAGAGGGAAGAATTAGGGCCGTAGTTGATTTTTTGACTGTTTATCACAGATGTAAATCGACGATTTGGAAAACAGTTCAGAATATTTTATACAGCACCTACATATAAAACAAGAATCAAAAGTGGAGTTAGAGACCAAATAATTTTACCTTCTAATTTGACATAGCTTTTAAGTTTGATGAAGTTGTGTTGTTATATATAGATATGTCTTTCAAACAGATTTATTGACCTTGTTTTCTGTTACGATCGCAATGAATACAATATACAAGAGTAAATTTGAAAACCATTGGAAGAATAAATCATTCATAATGCAATATTATTAAAAAAGTACACAAGATGTACAATTATTTATTAAAATAATAAATGCGAATTTTTTAAAAGACGCATATGTAGCTCAAATTGACCTATACCCTGAGTCCGTTATGAGAGTAATAGTAAAAATGGGAAAGATATAGTTTGTTGTAATTACCAAAAGTTTTAGCAAAGAGTTCCATATGCTATAAACGATGGGGTTCACACTGCTGAGAGCTTCACAAATCCAAGATTTTGCGTTGATACCGTTAAACACAAAGTTTAAAATTGCAGCTACAGGTAGGCGGTAAAAAGAATTTCAAATTGCACAACCTTTCAGAAACGACGAAGCAAGTGTTATTGGTGCTCTAAATTTGGCATGCAACAAATATAAAAAATTTACTAAAACGGAACATGGATACTATGCTATAAAACTAAAACCAGGTGTTGAAATGAAATTACCTAAAAGGTTTTTACCAATTTTTTTAAGTTCCTGAAAATATAGTATTGACCGACCAAACTATCAGTTTACCTAGAAAATCTGTTTGCGGTCTATAGTTTTCAAAAATTAAAATTAGTATAATCCATCCAAAAATTTTAGGAAACCAAATGTGTGTGGTGATTGGAATTGTACCCTTAAAAGACGATACTACTACTAATGCCGTCCAATCATCTCATTCATTCTTATATTATCCGTTGTCGTGAGAACGAAGGTGAGTCAAAATCATTATCACGATTTAGGAGAACCAATTAAATTTGAAACTGGCTACTCGGCATTGGTATTACACTTCATACCAAAACTTGAAATATTGAAAATGATGGCGATTCATTGTATGAAATAAACCTGCAACTTGAAATCTATTAAAGACGATGAAATCGCCCGTAGTATCTAATGCCTGAAGCAGATTAAATAATGGCTAATAATATACTGCACTCATTATTTTCTTTGGTTGAAATATATCTTAATGGGAAGCTGGTTGGCGAACGTTTAAGATAATAACAATCGAAATAATCAAAAAACAAGTTTGAAACTCTTTTCAAACAGAATCTACTTAAAACTTTGGTATTAAAAGTGAAAATTTGAGTGTTTCAAGAGTGTTTAATTATAAACTCACAAAATGAGTCTTATTTTGTTTTATAAGTGTTACTAGTAGAATTTCGACATTTTTACAATATGATTTCATGTCTAATGCTCAACACAAACATATGGCAAATCAGGTTTTTTTTCTAAACTCTAATCAATTGTATACGTGGAAGTACATCGAAGTAGGTGTCTGTTCGCTAACATTTACCCTTTACAAGTTGATGTACCCGCAACTATCTGCCGTTGTTGTCGTGTTAATCAAATCCAATTTACTTTACTGTGCAGCCAAATGTTTTGCACATATTGTTTAATTCGTTTGACAAAGTTTGCGATTTGCAGGCAAATTGTTGAAGGGTGTGTGAAATGCACCTTTAAAGAGTCAATCAAAACTAAGAGGAGTGAGTGAAGTGAACATTTTTGAGTAATAGTTTTATAAAGTGAACAATTTTGTGAAAATGAGTGCGTTTAAGAATTGTAGTATTTGGAAAAATCCCGCAATATCCATTATATTAAGTAAAAGATATGTGTATTATTATGATGAAAAAAGATTTTATATACCATTTAAAAGAGATTTTTTTCTTATAAAAATTCAGTCAAAAGTATATGGAAGGGGATATTTGTAATAAAAGATAACCACATGTTTATCAAAACCAACTTAATGATTTTACACTAGCTGTTTGCATTCTCTATTATAGAATAGAACTTTTAGATGCTCGTGTGAATTAAAGAATTAGTGGAACATACTTTGTTTTGCAAAAGCTGCACATTCAATAAATCGTTCTAAAGCAGAGATCACCAGTCGAATTTCTAATACTTATTTTACACGAATTCATCAAAATTGAAGAAATAGACACTTTTCCATTCCTAGATTTTTTCAAGATTCGAAAAACGTTGGTATTTTGCGGACAAAAACTTCTCCTGTATCCAATAATTTAAATCAATTTGTTGGGATGAATCAAACCACCCCACATTATCTAACTATTCAGTTTCGAACTACCTTCATATTGCGTGTTAATTATAAGAAAACCAGTGTACACAGTTGATGACGACAAAATCTATATCCCATTTGAAATGGATTATTATTTCGTCGTAACCATTGCGGACAGGTTTGAAAGGTATGAATCCCTGTTCGTTCATCATTACCAAATAAACGATTTAATTAATACAGTGAATATTCTGTTGTACAGAATAAATAACTAAGATAATTATCAACATGATGCTGTTACGGGGTTATATTGCGAAGCCCAACAACTTGAAAGCAAAGACGACCCTAAGATAAAGGCTAATTTGAAATGGATTATTATTTCGTCGTAACCATTGCGGACAGGTTTGAAAGGAATGAATCCCTGTTCGTTCATCATTACCAAATAAACGATTTAATTAATACAGTGAATATTCTGTTGTACAGAATAATTAACTAAGATAATTATCAACACGATGCTGTTACGGGGTTATATTGCGAAGCCCAACAACTTGGAAGCAAAGACGACCCTAAGATAAAGGCACACCGCTACACCCAAAAGGTTCGGATAGGAAATATCAAGAAACATTCAGCCATGAAAAAACTGGCTACACCCACAACGTGACTCATGAGTCTTTAAAAATGCTATCATTTTCAAAAATAGGGACATTTCAAAATAGGGACATTTCAAAATAGAGACATTTCAAAATAAGGACATTACAAAATAAGGACATTTCAAAATAGGGACATTTCAAAATAGGGACATTTCAAAATAGGGACATTTCAAAATAGGGACATTTCAAAATAGGGACATTTCAAAATAGGTCACTTATGCAGTTATTAATATATGCCACTAGGCAATTAAATATATATACATCAAACATCTGTGGTTTCCCCGTATGGGGTAAAAACCCCGCCTAAAGTTGAAAAGTTACCACATCGGTATGGTTTTTCATAAATTCTACGATCAGTTTATCAATATGGTTGTATGTTTTGCATAAACTAGAGACAAATTAGAAAAAGTTTTTTTTCGCTTGACCAATTTTGAACTGGAAGTGGGTGAAATTTAAATTCAAAAATTAAAAGTGAGAAATTTCAAACATTTTTTAAAAATTCTGTAACATTGCTGTCGCAATGATTCTATTTTTAGTGCAGACTAGATATAATATGCAAACTTTTTTGTCTTTTTCCCCTTTCCGAATTTCAAGTGTGCGAAAATTTAAATTTAAAGAAGTGGTATTAAATGTGCCCAATTTCACCTCCAAGGGGGGGGGGGGTCTTAGATGAAAATGTCAGAGGAGAAAGTTTCTCCCAGGACCCTGAAGAGCAGTATAGGGTTTTCAAAGTGGGTTTGAAAAAGTTTTCCCCAAACTCTTAAAATAATTTTAAGTCCGCATACCTGTAGCAACAACAATCAGCAGAGCTCGGATAGGCGAGGAAATTTTTGAATTTAAATTTCACCCACTTGTAGTTCGAAATTCGCCAAGCGAAAAAAAAACTTTTTCTAATTTGTCTCCAGTTTTTGCTAAACATACAACCATATTGATAAAGTGATCGTAGAATTTATGAAAAATCAATACCAATGTGGTAGCTTTTCAACTTTAGACGGGGTTCTTACCCCATATGGGGAAACCGCAGGTATTTGATGCATATATATTTAATTACCTACTAGCACATACTGCAAAAAAAACTAAAAACTGCAAAAGCGACTTATTTTGAAATGTCCCTATTTTCGGAAAAAATCGCATTTTTATAAATTCGCGAGTCACGTTGTGGGTGTAGCCAGTTTTTTATGCTCAGGCAGGGTCGCTCGATGTTAAACTCTAATACATCCAACCGATACCAAAATGTATCAGAGTTTCTCGTTAAACTATCGTTCATACTCTACACATTTCACCTTCCATAATGAGAGTAATGTAAATTGTAATTCACTTTACAATTTTTGGGATAATGTCCAAACTGAAATAGCAATTCTCAATCTTTTTATTTATTTATTTCTACTAAATTAGCGCAATTTGAGAAATAGACCAATATATTTGGATCACTCACAGCCAGGCACGTATCCAGAGGGGGTGCACAAAGTGTTCGTACACCCCCCCAGATTACGTTTGATATCTAAAAAATAGCTTATTTTACCATAAAAGTTCAAAAAATTAGAAAGAAATTGATGCGTTTTTAGTTGGTTTGGACATAATAGAAAGCGCTGTATGCACTCAATTGTTCCTCATATTAGAATTTTGATCTACCATTAATTATTTTCTGTAAAAAAACCTTCCCATGTATGTATATATGTTCAATTTATTCAAAAGTCAAGATATCTCAGGGCACCCCCCAGTTTACGATCCTGGATACGTGCCTGCTCACAGCTATAGAAAAACAATTCAATTTAGACAAATCCAACGTTTCATGGATAATCTTAATTGTCAGCTGACAATTGCAAAGATTCTAATGTTCGAGGAAAACAATTACTTCGATATCAAGGCTGTATCCAGTATTTGGTTTCGAATGTGTACCAAGGTAGAAATGTTATTACAAATGAGAATATTCGCGCGAAAAGTTTGAGCTAAATTGAACCAAAATCAACCTAAACAGTAAAAAATGCGAACTTAATTATAATGCTAATCATGTCCATCACTAGCGTAGCTACAAATCCGGAAAATATAGGCCATCTTACCTAAAAAGTGCAAATAATCGCAAAAGCAAAATTTTTCTTGATGCGCTAGAATTTTATGTTTATTTTTGCCCTTTGCACAAATGTTTTGCTCTTCGCGGGAAAATGAACACATAACCTCATGTTTTCAGTTTTCCCCCGCCCCTCCCCTGAACCAAATTCTGGCTACGTATATGTGTCCGGTAATATATTCATACCATCTGATCTCCTATCTGAATGCAGAAAATTACTTTTCACCGATTCTCCAGCTTAAAGCTTTCCTAATGTCAGTTTTTACTTATAGATTTTTAATTTATATCTGTAATTTTATATTATTTTTAGCATGAATGTTAGACTATTATTGGAAGTAGATCTTGTATGCGTCTTTCCAGTCAATAAATAATAATACTGGAGATAAGCAAACTTGACTTTTCATTTTTGTAAAATTTAAATGACTTTCAGTATCATAAAATTTCAATGGAGAAGACGGAAGATCAGGATGATACTATTTGGAAGCGTCTATAAAACTACGAGGTAGTAAGAAATTATCTGTAGGGCGGAATTGTATTCCCAATTTTTTTCCGTAGACATATTTCAGCTGTAGAGTTCCATTCTCTTCATACTAGTCGTGATTGTTTCAAGTCTTTCAGTGGAAGAAATCCAAGAACATATTCAATAATCTATAGTAAGTAAATATTCTCATTATTATTTATACTATTATATTTATACTAATTTATTACAATATGTTTTCGATAAAACTCATATTGACTTTAGAGATTGAAGGAATTCACCAACCGTATTATTCAGAAACGGATTTTTTGACGGCTAAGCTGAAAAA
The DNA here is from genome assembly GCA_034694085.1 of Pogonognathellus longicornis. Classification (NCBI taxonomy): domain Eukaryota; kingdom Metazoa; phylum Arthropoda; class Collembola; order Entomobryomorpha; family Tomoceridae; genus Pogonognathellus; species Pogonognathellus longicornis. Next base: position 27,425 of record JAQFYB010001228.1, read on the forward strand.
TATTTTTCTTTATAGCTGCTAGTACTGTGCAAAAAATTTTGCAATTCTCAGGTAAAATTGCGGCCTCCTCTTTTGGCTTTGACATTATAGCTGTGAAAACCGTTGGTTTCTTCTCCGCAAGTTCGATACTGGATAACTAAAATTTTAAAAACATTATTTATCTCATTTTTAACAAACGCAAAATGCCATTACAAATTTCCAACTAACTCCATATTTTGTCGTACATAAAGAATAATTGCTTGATTACCAATGAATTCTGTAGGATACCTACAGATCTATATCCTACAGAATTCAATAGTCTATCTATAGAATTCTGTAGATCTGCTATTCATATGTCAATGTATTATAAAGTACAGTAAAAACCAAAATATTATATAGACCTATGTCATTTGACAGACATTGATGACTGAAATGAAAAACGGCATGTATACTAAAGTGAATAAATTCAAATTTATTACCATACCTAAAAGCTAGGCTAAAGGTGTATTTGTAATATTGGATTTAATTCGGCTGTAGTATTGTTATTTATTAACCCACCAACCAATCAACTGCTTAACTAATTTTCGCATCTGAACCCAACTGATTTACGGTGGCTGTTTTTCAAAATTCACATGTGCAAATGTGTTGAGTTTGGCTAACTTTACATTTTTCGGGTTTATTAACTGTATTTCGTTATATATTATCTATGTTTTAATGGTTACATATTCAATATAGTAAATCGGTCAAATTACATAATTTTGTTTCTCTTCCTTCTTTCAAAGTATTAAACTTAGGTTATTTTGCCCTAATCGTTCAAAAATTGCGAATCTTTTCGCATTACGCTAAAATGCATTTTAAACAAATTTGAATTAACTGGGTTAATTTTTTGCGCTACCCATGATTATTCACGCTTGTTAGATTATTTTTGGCTGAATAAACCTGTCTTTGTGCGTTATGCGCAAAAAATGCTCATTTATAATTAAAAAATAATTAAATAATTAATTAAAAATGCTCATTTATAAAATTGAATTTACTGTGAAGTTTGGTGACATTTCACCTGCGAGGTATTTTAGGTACAGCCTTGCACCATTGTCTCCAAATCTATTCTACGGTACTGACTAGTGTAGTAAATAGTATAATAAGAAGAAGTATATACTTATTGTTAATACTTGCTATAGTAATAATAGTAAGAATTAAATCATTGTTGCTAAAATTATATCATTGAATTTCGAACTGCAGCTGTACAAATCATTTTGACTTTATTGGGTTTGTCGGCTATGCCCGATGACTAATTTATTCTTGAAGTTTTTGCTCAATTACATTTTTCTCAATTGAACTTTCACCGCTTGTGTTTTGACCGATTCACCCGGCTATCGCTACAATATAATGTTTTTATTAAGTGGAATCATATTAAAAAATCTGTAGTTTAAAATGAGTTTTGACTTGAGAATAATATTGTTCTTGAAATAAAATTTTGATTCTCTAATTCGGCAATCATTTATTTATATTGTTAATACAAAGCTATTTTTTGGATCATTTTTCTATTTTATTTCATTTTACTCAAGAAGGACGTACCATAGTTCCTATCGTATTTCATGTGGCTGCCGGCTGACATACAAAATCTCATCACATCAAATGGGGTGGTATTTCTTGTATACAGAGTGGCCCATTAATTGACAAAACTCTCCCCTTTTTCTCCCCAATGAGGAAGGTGGCATATGATGTATATACATATCAAATGATGACCTAGCACTCCGTCTTTCAAATGGTAGTAATTTCGTCTTTCTAAATTTTATAATCTATATATCTGCGATTGAATGAATTCACTATTACGATGAAAATATTTTCCAAGCAAATATTGTCTCAATACTTGGTATTGGGGTTTAAATTTCCAGAAGAACTTTTCAAAATTTAAAACCCACTCTCAAGCTCTTAATGGGAAGAAATTTGCCAAGCTGTCCAAAGAGTATTCCACACACCAAAGCCGTAATTCCAGGTCCCCAAAGGGCCTGATTTTAAAATAGTCAGATAATATTTGCATAAAAATCACTACCGTAAACTAGGGTTCATTGAAACGCAGATATATCTCAAAGTACAAAATATGAAAAGATGAAATTACTACTATTCAAAAGATAAAGTGCTAGGCTGTCATTTGATATATATACCAGGGATGGAATTTTCAAAATTTCCCCGGTAGCACGAGCCCCGCCCCCTGAGGGGGCGGGAAAAATTCTTCGATTTCCCCACAAAAGCCCCGCCCACAATCCGGATTTCCCCAAGGAAACCCCGCCCACAATCCCGATTTCCCTAGGTAAGCCCGCCCACAATCCGGATTTCCCCGGGGAAGCCACGCCCACACCGGATTTCCCTGGGGAAGCCACGCCTACAATCCGGATTTCCCTGGGGCGGGGCTAAATATTACAAATTTCCACGGTAGCACTGCTAGTGCGCTACCGAAAATTTGCCATCCCTGATATATACATAGTATGCAACCCTCCCCATTGGTGAGGAAAAGGGGAGAGTTTCCTCAATTAATGGGTCATCCTGTACATTTGAAAATAAAACACTAGTGTTTTAGTTTTTTAACTTTTAAAGTTTTCAATGGTAATGGAAAGATGTTTGAAAAATTTAATTTAGCGATTATTTCCATCGTTAGGAAATATTTTTATCAAGAATAGAAATACTCACAAATAGTCGTTTAACAGCTACTCAAACAGAAATGCAGTATCTCTATCATTTGAGGGTACAGTTACCAGAAGCGACCGTTAAAAACCGGGACACTTGCAGGACAAGCACGAACAGTTCTTACTGGCCTTGCATGTGTCCCGGTTTTTAACGGTCGCTTCTGGTAACTGTATTTGAGGGTCAATTAAAAATCTTACGATTGCCCAACAGTCAAGAATATTGGTTAGTAAGTCTTCTTTCATCTTGTAGAAGTTTCGGCAGTATTCTATCAATTCCGTTAAAATCTTGGATTATTTTCAGTCCTAATCGGTATCATTTTCATGATAAGCAATCACAATAAAAAACATGACAAATAAATGAACTTATTCTCCCAAACGTTTCTAAACTGTAAATAATGAGTGACTACGAAAATATTTTCACTCTGATTTGCTTCGAATACTAGAATTTAATGTTGCTGGCGCAAGTTAGAGAATTGTGTTGGTAGATACTAGAGGTGTAAACGGGTCGGCTTGTGCCCGCTTGCCCAAACACGATGTCACAAGTTCGTAAATGATTCTGGTTTGAGCTGTAAGCTGCTTTCAGCTGGAAATATTCAAATTAGAATCGAAACTAATTTTTTTATTGCAATTGACAAGTCCACAATTACCGCTATTTTACGATGTGATATTAAATAGTTTCATTGTAATAATGGAGGAACCTTTTTATCATTTTGGTGCATACAAGGCAAAATGCTAGCACACTCTTGTAATGAGACTTGAACTTTGTCGAATATTTGTGTGTGAAAGTGAGCATTTCAATTATGAGTCGTAAAAAATATTAAAGTGTCTATAAATTCGATTCACTAAATCGATTATATAAGAAAAAAAATGTATTGTCAAAGCTCGTCTTTCCAAATCGATTTGACAAGTGAAAACAATTGGGATACAATATTAAAGATATTTGCGCTGTATTATTTGATACATCAAATTGCACAATAGTTCCTACTTACTTTTCTAGAATTCGGCGAGGTTTGGACATCAACATTTATGATTCGCCGAGGTTTATGTTTATACACCAACCTTTAAGATTCAGCAGGTTTTGAGCGTGAACCTTAAGGTTTCCACGATGTTGGTGAATGGGCATTTATAATTCGACAGTGTATTGGCATGATGAACATTCAGGATGCGGTGGGTTTTGAGATTGAACTTTTGTGTTGTTGGGATTTACGCTGTAAATTTTGGGGTTGGGCGTGTGACGGTTATTCGGCTTTTCGAATATGAGTCGTGTTGGTGTGAGTTCGAATTGCAAAGTATCTACTTGTTTACACCTCTATTAGGGACAAAGGACTTGAACCAATAAACATTCCTTGACTTTATCACACGCTAAGTAAAACCATATAATATAGGGACCAGAATTCTCCGAAAGTTTCGTTCATTTCACAACCTTGGGTTTTGGTATGGGCGGTACTTAAACTGAAGGGATAATAAATGGTCCATAGACTAAATCAGTTGAAGGATGCTCGACAAAAGTACCTTCAGAGTCTGGTCTATATTGCTTATAAGATCTTAATGTGTTTAATATAACCTTTAGTATGTATAATACATATAACATTGTGTTTAGGTATAATATATAAAAGTATTAGTGACCCTTTTGTTAACACAATGTAAAAGTTTTCAGGGACGAGCTATATAACCTTTGTAAATTCAATGCAGGTGACGTATGTATACATTAATATAATTTTAGAAGCCAAAAGAAATAAATAGTTAGATACTGTGTATTATGTATCGGTCCTCGGCTTTTCAGGTTGATTTATACAGAAGCATCTTTCTAACAGTATGCTAAAAACTACACCTCAGTGAATACAAAACAGCCATCGATTAATTAAGAGACCATTGAATATCTAAAAAGTAGTGAAAAATTGTGCAGCAAATAAAAACCCTATTAGACTGGGAATAAATTACTATAAGTAGTGATACCTGGAGCAGGTAACACATTTAAATTACTCGAAGGGCAATTAAAGAAGTTTGAAAATCATCCGAAAATAAAGGCGTTGATAGTTATACTAATAAAACAGGAAAAAGTGAGACTTAATATAGAATTAGAGTTGAAGCAATTTGAAGAAAAAATCCAGAAAGAAGTTGATAGAACAATGGAAGAATATATGAAAGAGATGGCTGGTATAAACGCTACGTTACAACCCCAAAAGTTTAAATTCAAGGTAATAAAAGTGCGTGTGCAGCTTGCTATCATGCTATGTAAACATAGGCGTAGGCTGTAAAGTGCAGGGGCAACAGGGACGATTCATTCCCCCCTCAAAACCCTATTGTCCCAAAAAATGATGCAATTTTACCTAAACAATACAAAATAGCTCTAAAAAGTTTGCGCTGCGCGCCAATTTTGTGCATTTTAAACTGATTTTGTTACAAATCTTTCGCGCTACGTGCAATAATAATCACATAATATGTACGTTAGGTTTTGAGTAGCACCCTCCCCGAAACCAAATCCTGGCTACACCTATGTATATAATATGTTGGTAGGTATATATTTTCAATTTGCTTGATTATACTCCATAGTTTCTTTTCAATCCATTCTTAATTTATAATAAATATAAAGTAATCGCATTATCATATTGTTTTGCAGGGAGCAGCTCGTGGCGAGTAGCGGTATTTTTGATCGATGGATCATACATTTGACAATCTTATAAAATCAAGAGTTTTTGTTTCATTGATACTCGATTGTTAATATTAAATCGTAGCAAAAAATGAAGTCCTGACCGCTGCTGTGTGCTGTCTTGAATAGTTTAGTGCAGTCTTTACATAGGTACAACCGCTACAGGGAAGTATGCAGAATTGTGAAATGGTCGGTGTTGGTATAAAAAATGTTAAAATGAAAATACAAAAGATTAAAATAATTGATCTTGTGATCCAAAAATAAAGTAAAAATGGCCAAATCTTAGTATTTTCAAATCTCAGTAAACAAGCATTTTCATAGGACAACTTAAATTATAGTGGTCGTCAAAAGTTTTAATGGTTTTGGGACAAAATTAACTTACAAAACATTAAATGTATGTTTACTTGCAATTTTATCGAAAAATAAACTCAATTTATTGTAGAGATGTTCAAAAAATGATAATAATATTATTGAATTTAATATATATTTATTGTTTATGGCTGGCGGCATTGCATTAGCTTACAGAGTTCTGATATCAATATACTTAGTGTATACTTACAATAATTATTTAAATGAGTAACAATTAGTATAATACTAGTTCGGTAGTTCATACAAGTTAGATATGATGTATTTAGTGGTTATTAACAAAAACAATTACTTGCCAGCTATTGAAAGCATTCCACTAATGAATTGTAATTGATATAGGGCATGTTGTTGAGGCGGAGTTTGATGTCATTTGTGCACCAAATTTAAGCAGAGGTCCAAAATATGATTGGAATGAGACGAGTGAAACTGAGAGAACTTTGAAGATTTACACGGGACAGTGTAGGCATTTCGACTTGTTCTCGTCATAATTCAAAAACTACCCAATGAAACGGGCAACTGTAAGCGAACAAGTTGTAGCATTGTTTACCCCCTTTCGAAATTGTCCACATTTAACTCTCTGCGATTCTTAGTTACTGAAAAATTTCAGTTTTACTAACGAAAGTCGAAAAGGCATATGAAATTGCATGTAAAATTGCGTTGCCGATAGACCCCTATTTAAAATTGCGCGCAAAATCAATGTGTGAAGTATCCTTGCAACAAAGACTTGATGTTTGGAGCTAGCCGGAGACGGACGTGCTTTTGCGATCGTGCTGGCTGGTGAAACACATCAAGTCAAGGACCCGACTACGGGTCTACAGGCAAATTAAATCTCTGTGTAGAACTTCTCTACACAGGGAGAAACGAAAAACTTAAACACACACAATCTTCACATCTCTGCCATCGAGGAAAGAAATGTGAAGATATGAAAATCACCTATGTACAAATGTACATTAGTGATTGTCATAACCAGTACAAACCTATTTACAATTTACAATTCCCATGTTATTTCAATGGAACAGAAAAGGAAGGTAAGACCTTGACTGAAACCATTGGAATCTCAACTCAATCAGTTTTATGCAAGCTAACAGTGATCCTTACCTGATCATGAATGTGTATGCATAATACTGGATAACCAAATCACCAAGTGGCGATGCCTCGAAAACCTATGTAAATAGGAGTGTAAAGTTGGACCTTTCCTGTTACCATGATGCTGGTGACTGGAGTTCGTCCATCTTGATAGATGAATAAATGGCCTTGCCAACAGAATACCTATGGAAATAGGTAATCTGTAATTAACATATATCAGGATGAATTGTGAGCGTTCGTGGCTGCAAGACGATGGCATGGAGACAGTAATATCGCCATGCTGCATAAGCACATTCGTTGCTGAACACTGTAGCAGACCGGAGAACTCACAATCCATCCTGAAGAAAGTTGAAGTTTAAAAAGAATGAGCAAAGACAAACGGTAAGTTTCTTTTCTCATTCTTGTTACATACATACATATAATTTAATGGAAAGGGGGGGGGGATATAACGTAATGGAATTTCAATGGATTAAAGTGGAATTTTCTCAAACTCAAGCAAAGAGGTGGAGAGAATCCAACGGGATCCAGGAGAGGCTTGGAGTAGGCAGTTGGAAGTAGAGGAGAGTCAACTTCTTGACTCGGATGCTGAGACTGTTGACAGCCCGGAGACTCCAGAGTTTCCTCAGGAGGTTGAATTCCTCCGACATCCGCAGGAAAATATGGAGGGGAGGATCTCCCCACCAAATCAAGTCAAGTCACCCGGGGAAGACTTGACTCTCACTATGGCCAATACCTCCCTTACGGATGGAGTTGGAAATGGGACATTGGAGGCTCGAGGGGATGAGACTGTCCCATTTCTTCCAATCCTGGGCATAAGAAAAAAGAAGAAGAAGAAGAAAAAGGGAAATAGCATGAGGGAGAGACAGGCGACAGACAAAGAGCTGATGCCCCCACCTCCCCCGGCTAACTTTACAAATGGAAGAAAGAGACAATTTTCGGTGTCTCCCCAAAAACCCCAGCCGAAAAGAAAACACTGGCAAAGTACTGAGGGGGTAAAAGTTTTCATTACTGACAGTTGTGACTCCTTTCGCATGCTGTCAAATGAGGTCTTTGCTCAATACAA
>JAQFYB010001229.1:0-35247 GCA_034694085.1 Pogonognathellus longicornis
CTGGCCTTAAACTTTATTATATTTTGCTTGCATTCATTCCCTTCCCCGCGCGGAGCGCGGGCGCTGATTCACTAGTCTACAATAACATTACAAATTCAATTGTTTGTACATGTTGTATACATACATACATACGTAATGTTCATACCTTAATATTTAGAAGTATATTATACTCTATATAGTTTATAAAAGGTTTTCATTTCAAAGCAATATTTGCTGGAACGCAAAATCCTACTGAAATGAAGCATAACTTTGACAGGTCGTTAAGACTTCATGGTTAATTGAATCCCAATATCCTGTGACCGCTGACAACTTTGTAGCGCGTGTAATGTATTACCAGATAGATGACCACTACACCAAAATACAAGACAAGGGTTCCCAATATAAACACACAAAAGATGTAAAGAACATCTTTGTATGGGGTAAAGAGAACTCTCTCTTCTGGAGCTGCTGCTGCTATACATATAATAAATACATATAGTGGGTGGTTGTGTTCGGGTTGTGCAAGAACATGTAGTATGTATGATGTAATGTTAGTATGGGTGTTATGTATTCTATTTAAGGGCTCAGTTAAGAAGTATTATATCAGTATATATTATGTAAAGTACTTGCACTTATTCATCAGCATAACTTTTCACTAGAGGTCCAGCAAAATGAATTGTTGTGTAATTTACATTAGTCGTAATTTCGTAATTACTGAACTACTACTAAAATACCAACTATACCGAAATACTACTACTAAAATACTAACTACCAGTAAAATATGCATTAAACGCATTTTAAAATGTTTGCCCAGTTCACATCACAAGTATATTACTCATAGCATACGCATAAATGCAAGATGAGATGCATGAGAACATTTTTGTATACTCCATTTAATCAGAAAACAAGGAAAACATTTTCTTTGCGTTTAAAGACGCAGTCACAGACAGAGAATGTAAGGATCTTGCAACCATTAATCTGTCAACTCAGAAGTGTCATTTATGTCTCCAGTCTTATTTGCGCTACTAAGTAGACTTGAGAGAAGGAGGACCACACAAGCAATTAATAAAATAAATTATCCTGCTTAATTGTTTTTCAAATTGGTCTAGACAAAATGTTTATTCGGTTGACGGGTCCCCACTATACAAGAGCAAGTCTCCGAAATAATAGAATTTGTTTGTGATTAATCCTTTGCATTGACTTCACGATTGAGTATATAACAATGTGTAGTAGTGTATATAATCTATCTGCTTTACCAATATATTGAAAGAATATACAGCATTTGGGTTCAAACTTTTAAAAATGACAGCAATTTTTGATATTAATTAACCTTTGACCTTTGTTATATTCATATAGCACTATCCCAAGAATTAAGTGCATGTACAACTTCAATAATTGAAATCTTCATTGACAAAACGCGCTTTAACAAATTGTTATTACAAATAGTACACATTATGACTTATAGTTATACAGTATAATATGAAGGATTCATTTAAGTAGTTACCCAGTTATAATATGTATGACTTACAGAATTATACTCAAAGTGTATTGGAAATGAGTAAAAGTAAGAAATCGGCAGGCACCGAATGGGTGTCAGTATCGGTAAAAGCAAAAGTATGCTAAAAGTAAATCTCGAGGCGTGAGTTTGTGAGGAGGAGGCAGTCTCTGAAGATCCCGATGATTTCTTTAAGGCGGAGATCTGAGACTCATTGGATCGTAGAATGTGATGTAAATGTTAATGTAACACGCTGAAACGTTAACCAAGAATAAGTAAACCACAACAGAATCGGGGTTTCAAGATACCCTATTCATTTAGCAGTTCCGCAGCTGCACTAAATAGTCTGAAGTGTCAGACAAGCTTTCTTCACATCTAAATCTCACTCAAACCTTAAAAGCTAAGAATTTCTGACATTTCTTTGCTTGCATCTCCAGTGTTACAAACTAGCTATTTACATCACACTAGATCTTCTGGAGCTCTACAACTGCAACAGAAAATTCGTTGACTAATCTTTCATTTTTAATTAAACTGTCTCAAGTGAGTAAAGCTAATGAAAGAAACATCATACAACGAAATATGACGTGTTTATTATAGTGATAGTGACAAATGTGAATCTAGCAATTTTTATTCAATAGCTGAACTAAAAGTATTAAGCATTCCCCTACATGTATACAGAATAATCATTTCCCGTGGAAATCCAAGTGGATTATTTATCAGTGAAAGGGAAGAAAGTTGTCCCTCGTTAACAAAAGTAGAAGATAACTCATCTCAGATAACTCAAGGTAAATTATAATTTTATGCTCTGAAATCTCACCTTCACTTTTAAATTTAATACGTACCTCAAGTATAGATTATAGATACGATGTGGACGGACCACACCTATTCTATAAACATAAATTTAATGTGTTCACTGAAATGTAATAGCATAGTCCAGTGTGTATATGTACATTAAGAGATCGATGCGTATTAAATGTAGGTACTAGGTAGCTAATAGCTATATATATATAAAACTTATTGAAAAAACAAATAACATTGATGAACAATGAAATTTCATAGTGCTGACTTAGGTATCTCTGGTGGAGTAGTATCCATGAGCTTGGATTAATAATCATTTATCATATGGTTATGTCACAAATGATATGAAATTAATACCTACTTTTTTACTGGTTAAGCTTACATTTACATCAAACTATTTCTATGGTTTAAACTTGAGCTTACAGTTTGCAAGCGCATGCGATAAGTTTTTCGGTACATTTATAATGGGACTACTAACTATTGATGGAATTGCAATATGGAAATGTGTAACATGATGTAGTTTTACAAAAATCTTTCTATCAATGTTAAGCAGCAAATGCAAATACAAATGCAGCAATACACCCCCTAACTTTGTCCTTCCTTTTAGTATATCCTCACACCAATACATTAATACCATAATATGTAGCTGCCGATTGGAGATCTAAAATTCTACTCTATGCATATTAACATTTTGCACTTAGCACTTTATTACTGGGAGTCACAATTTAACTGTGATAGTTATTGCAAGCATGTAAAGTACCTAAGGTATGTATTTACTGAAACACCATAATCTAAAGCGGAACGTTTTTGTGTATGAATGAAAAAAGTTATGATGGAATGAGAAATTGATATTTACGATTCGGTGTAGACGACTATATTTAACATTTACACCACCTGCAAAAGGAATGTTCCTGTCTTGCAATCTTATAACATACTGCTGTAATATAAAGTGTAGATTACACTAGGATTTGATGTATTATTGTACAAACTACTACACTGGGGTAAGGGATGAGTAGGATTAGGAAGGTTTATTTGATTTACATACAATATTTATTGTACGAAGCTACGAGGGTAATAAAAGAAAGTTTCTCATGAAATCTGAATCTTAGTCTAAACAAAGCAAGCTGCTACTGCTTTGTTACAAATAATTTGGATGTACTGGATACACATACCGTTATAAGTATAAGATAGCTTTAGAAAGCATAGCATCATTGTGCATACATTAAAGTGGATTTAAGTTTGTGTATATATTGAGTTTAGTTCTTCAGGACATTATAAACTTAAACTGTTTGATTCTCATAAGAAAAAGAATTCCTTTATTTATACAAATGGATTTTACTGCTACAACCACAGCTTTTGTTGGTGACAACTGTTAGGGTTAATGAAAATTGAAATTACTAAAATCTAAAGACCATGAAGGGAAATGCTGTGACGATAAGTCTAAAGTGTACTAGTAGTTGCAATAAGAATGATAGCTTGATTTTTAATAGTGTCATAAATCCGGATACATCAACATTAACATCAGTCATGCCGAGAAGAAAGAAGGACTCGTCTGAAAATACCCGTCTGTCGTCTTCAACTTCAATAAACAAGGATAAGAAAATAGTTGCCAACCAGAGAAATGCCGCAAATTCTAGAGAAAGAGCCCGGATGAGAGTTCTTAGCAGGTGATTTTAAACTCACCCTTTTTGGTTTTATAGTGTAAAAAATTGGAATGTCTTCCTTGAGCAGTTTTCATTGTTAAGCTAGACAACCTCGATGGAGTCTCATTGAAAGTTTTATAGTTTTTCCGTTCAAAGTTCGAGATTTTCGGATTCTTTCCGGAATTCTTGAGACAACGGAGTTTGCAACTTGTAATTCATTGTGTGAATTACAACACAAATGGGTTTTTAAACGAACTTGAATTGTTTTTTCATAGAGCCTTTTGCAGACTGAAGACAACTTTACCATGGGTCCCTGCAGACACCAAATTGAGTAAATTGGATACATTGAGACTTGCTTCTTCCTACATTGCACACTTGAAAGGAATACTTCGAGATGAAACGTATTCTGCAGAAGAACCTGTACATCCTGCTATGAGTCTGGTAAGAAACACCATAACTTCAACTAACTCCGAGCTTTTAAATTGCAGGATCTTGATATATTAACAGTTATATATGTATTTACATAGTTTTGGTTCAGTAGGTGTTCCATGTTTTAAGTTCAGTGCTCAATTCATTTGATCCTAACATCATTTAAATGCTACGGTTGGTTTTTATATATGTACTTTGGTATCGTCTATCGTTAGCACAGTTTAGATGCATGCAACTTACAGACATTTATTGACTACATTCTCAGAAAAAGTCTTAGCTTATCCATGATCAGTGATTTTAAGCTATTTCACAGTTATAAATAGATTATCCCCAAAATACACGCATACACTTAAAAAATATACATTTTTAGTACAAATAGTTTCAATACAAACATGGAATTCCAGTTTTGAACAAAGAACAAACTGTAATGCTAAAAGTGCTTGAAAATCCTATTTTGCCTTTATATTTTATATGTTCCTGGATTCGAGTTGAAAGAATTACTTATCGAAATATGCTTATGCAATTATTCATCTATAGTATAATGTATAGTAACAAACGAAAAAGACGATTTTTATCGAAAAAATATGATATTGTATGGTGTACGTCTAAATAGTATGGCATAGCAGTACAATTTCTGAGACAATACACAGTCTACAGTTACTTGCCATTCCAACGTTTTTTTGGACAAATGTTCAAAACTGACAAGTAGTAGTCTTTGTGCTGATATTGTATTGTTTGTTGTTTGTCACAGTTTACTTGCTTTTCATTAGTAATTAGAAAATTAACTGTATTTGAATATTATCTACATTGTCTTTTCTGAGTTGAATTGGTTTTCTGCTGTCAAATGCATTGTCATATCATAACTCGTCAAACTCGTGCACATTTAGTATACATTTTTCGGAAAGTAGCCAGTATGTATGAGTTCTGTAGTTGTATAAAGTGAGTAAGGTCACAAGTGCAACATATTACTGTATTTTGTGTACACGCTCATTAAGTATATGAACATGTATTATTTATTGTTTGTATATTGACTGACACACATACAATACGAATACGATAAGGATATTGTTTCTACATGGACCGATTCCGAAGTACAACCGTACACTACAACCTTTACTGTACAGTTGACAGTTACTGAAAAGTTACTGTAGTTTAATTAAACAAATGTTTAAATATATAAATTCCTACATGTAAGAAGTAAGAAGTAATGTCCCACTGCACTGCATGCACTATGCAGTAAATCCAGCAAATAGCCGATCCGTGTTAATATGTTGTAAAAAGTCGGCACAGTTAATTTGAGGACATTAAAACAAATTTTTTTATGAGAATACAGAAGCATATAGGTAGTTGTACACAAAAGTAGTATTAGTAAAACATAACCTAAGTCCATGTGTACGTAGTATCTGTTGTAATGTAATCAAACAGACAACAAGGGAGATATTATTAATGTTTCCTTAATGTTGCATGACAGAGCGAGGTATAATACAATAATAACTTTTTCAAACCCAACCGTTTTTTCATCCACTTCTTGAGTCGTTACAAGTTCCGTTAATTCACTTGTCTCGTGTATGATTCTCACGATAATTTAATCGAATCTTGTTTATAGTTGCATCCTCCCATCCATCTTTAGTCATATTTACTAGTACTTTAATAAAACTGTTATTCAGTCCCAGTGTTTATAGTTTTTCTAATGTTTATATAGCACCTGTACTTTCCATTGTTTCACTAGTTCTTTAATTAATTAGCAATGAACATAAAACTATGCAAGTACCATTCAGTTTCATTTCATGTACAGAAATGTCTAGTGTCATTATAAATTATTGCGACAAATAGCATGTCATTCCTTACTAATACTACAATTGCAATCTCCAACGTAATTCTCACACAATTTTCTGTGTGCGGACTTCCGTACATATAGTATTCTTAATTCTGAGAACCAAATCAGTGCATCCAAAGGCATTTGTACCAGACACCACACTAAATGCATACGGTTAATAAATGTATGGATGCATGTGAGTAACTTATTGTCATCATAGGGTCTTTCCATGAATGAGATGAAACTGTTTGTGGTGCCAACAAGACACCATCTTCGACTATGGGACCGACTGACAAAACTGTATTGAGACATGTGCAATGTCGCTATCGTACATACATCCATAATGTCGCTCTTTATCAAAGAGTCGCTTCGACTACTTTGTTTTCTTACAATAACATACCTAACTCAAAACTATCTATTTACTGCTTTAATATCCCCTTCTGATTCTGTCTGTCTCGCTTGCTGTGGTTTGTGAAGGAAAATGCAGTTGACTTTGTTTTCCTATCCTACTGTATCTAAAGTGCAAGTGTAGCTAACGAATATAAAGTCGGTGAAAACTGATGTAATGAAACAATATCTCGCAGACCTAACGCTTTTAATGTTACTGTTTAACTGTAATAATATAAATATTGTGCATGTTCACTTATTCTCGGCTTGAAGTCTTTATTAGTCCCTTACCCAATGTATCATCCTTAAGGAGATGACGGTTCTTTTGAGGTTTTGCTATCCAAACAAATGTATGAGAGTCGATTTTAAGGTTGGTGAACTGCTACTCATCGGCTGTTATCTTTATGATCCCCTGTGACAGCGAGTAAGACAGTTTAGGACAATCACAGTGACAATCGGATGTATGAACGACAATCGGAGTTTATACCTATACATTTTAATAGTTTACTTAGTATGCAGATAGGTACTGCAGGGTAAAATACTTTCCATACATGGATCTAGACATTTATTATATAAGTACTAAGTACATACAACATCTCATATTATTATTGTCGATAATATTATGACATGCAACATGCATGAATGTAAAATTTCATTGATGAAAGTTTTTTGTTTATTTAGTCGCATTTGTCTTTTTACTTGATTAAGATTGGATCTGGTGTTGGAAGTGTTGACCTGGCTGGTGCTAATGAAAGAAAAATGTATTTTTTACTTAATCCTTTAGACATGGCCGTTTGGTTTTAACCGAAATGGAGGCGGAAACGGAAGTGTAGGAGGGGGCAGCGGGAGTGAAGGCGAGAGTGGCTCGAGTTGCGCTTGGGAGGAAGTTGCAAAGGATTGTGTCCACCTGGAGCACGACATACAAATAGATCCTCCTCACAACTCTTCTTCCTATTCTTCGTCTTCTTGTAATCCCTCAAATAACACTTCCATCCTTTCCTCAAACAACTCTTCTCCACTTTTCCACATTACTCATCACCATTCTGCTCTCCCCAACTGCTTCCATGATAATCAGCTTTTGTCAATCGGGTAAGACGTTCTTCCACACGTTTTCAACTCTCGTCGTTCATAAAGCACGCGACTACTTAATGCAAGGTTTGAAGTTTCTGTATATTAATTATCAAACTATATACGATTGTACATTGCTTGTGTCCTGCAAACTCGTTTGTTAATATGTATTGGTTTTGTTGTAGTGTATACATTTGTATAGCGTGTATAGTAATCGAATCTACGAGTTTAACTGACCTTTCGGTTTTTTAGCATATTTTCTTCCGCGGATGACATGAACTAATGAAATGATGCTTAAAACTGGTAAAACTGTTCTTAACTGCTTGAAGTTGGTATATACAGTCATTTACTAGAGTAAAAGTCATAAAATTACACCCCTCAGTTACACAGTCAATCTCAAAACACCCCATAACCGATGTAGTTGTTAGTATTTTGCATATTATCGGTATCACAATAGATAGACCATAGACCTACCTAATACCGTAATACCTTCCTTAAGTACATAAAGTTAACTGCAAAGTAAGTATTAAGGGGACTTTCCATGCATTCAATTGCATATTACATATTTCTTATACATACCGTAAAATGAATTCTATCTAACTAAAGGCTACTCGAGC
This sequence comes from Pogonognathellus longicornis, assembly GCA_034694085.1. Taxonomy (NCBI): domain Eukaryota; kingdom Metazoa; phylum Arthropoda; class Collembola; order Entomobryomorpha; family Tomoceridae; genus Pogonognathellus; species Pogonognathellus longicornis. The sequence goes on from JAQFYB010001229.1 coordinate 8,233, forward strand.
TACTCGAATACTTTCATACAGTATCTTGACTAAATGTAATCTTATACTTCGTTTATTTTAGTTAAGTGTTCCCTTGTTCAGTAGGTTAATGCTTTAAAATTTCCAGAATTCAGTATTAATATATGTAAGGAACACAAGCAACAGTAATACAGTATTATTAGTATAATGTAAGAATTAACTTATATTATAGGGATTAAGTGTTGTAGTATAGAAGCTAACAATGCTATTATGGTTGAATTACTCGTGATGGGTGGGTGTTTTAAGACCGGAGGTTATTCAGGTCAATTATGGGTCACAGTTCCGGTTACACTGACTACTATGATTTTAGGTGGTAACCTATATAGCGAGTCAGTGTCAATTAGTTTCTTAAACATTAGTGGGTTGGTTGAATTAATGGAGTGTCATGTCAGACGAACAGACAACAGTCAAGGATATGCCTTAACTTTCAGGCTTTTTCACTCTACAGGGAGTCTCTTCTAAATCCAAAATAATTCACACCATGTTTCAACCAATTCCACTCTTAAATATTATACAAGTAGCAACAACCCCGTGTGCAGTCCTGTAACTGTTAAAGATCCATTAGAGGACTACTCTAATAATGTTTTCGTAGCTAAGTTCTTATTATCACAATTAATAATTCTACAAGCGATACTATTTTCTGTACCTACAGTTTGAAAATCCGTCACTTCTAACTGGCTTTAATTGCTTGATACGATACCGTTGTTTTCCCTGAACCTATAAGATAGCCGTCATAGGAAATAAATTGAATAATAGATTTCCAAAGTAGTTAGTCTGATGAGTATAAGTATTTTCTGAATGTTGAATTAGCAAGGGCATACTGTTAAATACTGTATCAGTAGTTACATAAGAATAGGAATGCAGGAATTGTCTAAGAGTCAAAGGCTTATTTATTTATCATTAGGATTAATACTGTATTAATGATGTGATTAAGTAACAATTAGTAACACATGGAAAGTTTTTTTTCCCTTTCTGCATAAAATTGTAATCTAACTAGCACCTAATACTAAATCTATCTATTGTAAACTACAATGTTACTAATTACCGTCTTCATTCCTTCTATTCATAATTACCTTAATTCATTTTTACTCTCACTCGTACCGTTAGTACGCTTTTACTATCACAGTGTTACTTTTATGCATTCAGTGTAAGACAAGGTTAACAATTACGGTTGTACTTCTTTATTGTATTTCTCCAAGTGCCAAGTGGTTTATTATACTGAAGTATGTAAGTAAAGTAGTAGAGTAGTATTAGTTAAACGGTACTGTTTCTCACTTGGACTATATGTATGTAACTGTGACTCTCATATTGTATGCTTTATAAAGACTGCGAGTTTATTCTATGTAATGTGTTGCATGTAATTTTAGATTTGAGCTTGTAGGATACAGTGCCGTAGCCGCATAAAGTATGAGACACACACCACGCATTGAGTGATGTAATGTAAATAAAAACGAAAAATGTAAAGTGAACTAAAGCGTAAAATAGCTGTCATGTCAAATGGTTAGAATATGTCAGTTTGAAAATAGCATAGTATTCGTGTTTATTACTTGTCTGTTCCATTATATGTACACATCACACTAAGTGTTAACAATAAACCTTAAAATAAAGTTACATACATTACAAAGTAGTACCTACATAATACACCTAACTATTTGCTATACATTAAATTATGTACCGTCATCTCCACAATTTATATTACAGTATTTACCCTTTGCGATTAAAATATTAACGTGTCTAATGTCTAATGATTATATTATGTACTTTTATTTACGAATTATTACAGTTAGTTAGTTTGCGGTTTTATTTGACATTTATTATTTTAATGAGACATGTTTTCGTCGTTATAAGGTGAGAAGTCGGAGAATACCAAAATCGGTTAAAAATACAGAACAGTTGAGTCTACAGTATACTACAGTCTACAGGTTTAAAAACTTTCTATTTCTATCCTATTTCTATTCGCTCAACTTTGCAACTACATTTTTTTCGTTTCACCTGTGTTTGGCAGAAATTCGTCTGAGGAAAGTTCACAATGGAAAAAAACATGATTAATAATAATTAGTTCCATACATAGAATGCATGTTATTGTCTTCAATGACTTCATTACCAAAAGTTGTCACACGCTAACTAGTAAAAACAAAACATAAATACACAATACTCAAATAACATCATGACTACTACAAAGCCTTGTCTCACAATCAGTACAACACTATTTTGTAAATACATAGAAACTTTTTAATGGAAAAAGTTTTAGTCCAAAGTTTTTTTAAGTATATATAGTGTCCATAAAACAAACGTCTATATTTTTATGTAGTAGGTATATACATTCAGGGAACTTTTATAATTCGTTTGATTAGATTTGGGGTAAAAGGGAGCACTTCTTGTTTTTCGTGTCGTTGTGTGGCGAAGCATTTGTATAAACAAAACAGTCGATCTTTTTAGTAAGCAAGAAGTAAAATTAATTTAGTAAATGCATAACATACAACTTGCAAGTAGTGTAGATTTACATTAGATATATTATATCACATTACGATCTCTCTATATCTCTGCGTGTTCATTAACACTATGTCTGTCGTTGGATGTAATTGAACGTGGGGAAACTTCTTAAGAAGTTGTAATATTTATAAAAATAGTACAAAGCATTTATACAAAGTGTATATACCAACTCAATATCTGGGATATTATACACATCTCTTTTAGGCAGCATTTCTAAATAATAGTCTACACACTATTACAAAACACAATGCTTCTCGTTTTGGCGACACCACTCCGGCTGCACTCCATCCGCATGAAGACCTCGTTCAATAAAGCGCTGACGGTTATGAACCATTCTGGTTTCAGCTGCTAACCAACCTGACTTCGGGTTACTCCACAATCTTTCAGCAAGAGCTGAAGCACGAGGCCAAATCTTCCCTTCCAATGCTTCCTCACCAGTCTACAACATTTCATTCATTATATATACATAATATTTCAATACATACACCCTAACCATAGGATCAAAGAAAATATATTGTAATTAATTTTACAAACCACGGTGCAAAAGAGAAAGAATTTCGCAGTTCATGAATACATACAGCAGAAATTAGGGATCATTTTTATAAGAGCTAAATCTTTTTACCTGTTCAGTCCACATTGCAGCTTCACCTCCTAAGATCATTCCTTCTTTGATGGCTCTCTCAGCTTCTGCAGGACTCGTTGCGTTTGCATAAATTTTGTAAGGGCTGTTTCCATAAACTTGCTATATGTACATAAAAAATCACATTTTTTATTATTTATTAAAAAGGTAGCTAGTAGATTTTTCTACTAATATTTTACGTGAGAAATGATAAGGAATGTGAAATTGACTTGCCTGCCATCCTTTATAAGGGGAGCACCAATTGTTAGGTCCATTGCCAACCCATGCTCCGTATCCACAGTCAAAATACCAGGCATCATAGTTAGAGAAGATCACTCTATAGCCATTTCTAATCATGTAAGGAATCAATGGGTCGGATCCTGTAGTCCAGATCTGAATCACGTACTCAGAGTTGTTCAAATATTTCTTGATATTTTCAATAGCAGTCAACTCGGATGTCCATAAGATCGTCGTCATATTTTTGTTGGTACTTCTCTCAGTCAACAGTCCTCGTGCTATTTAACATATTATAAGCAATGTTTATTACCGTTATAGGAATAGCTATGATTGTAAATATTTCATGTACGTATGCATGTAGTAATATACAGAGGTATAGTTATTTATAAGGTTATGGCTATGGATGGTTACCTCTTCGTTGAAACATGTCCCATAAATCTAACAAAGTCTCCATTGACCGACCCTTGCCATTCTTGGTCAACCATTCTGTAATATCTCTGGAGCTGTTCCAACAGTTGAAATTAATTTCATCCCCTCCCATGTGAAATACGTCATTATCAAAGATATCAAGCATGTCTCCATATATGTCACCTGTTTGCATTAAGCATAAATCAGTTTAATTACTTCTTCACCTTTAAAGCACTGGTTATGTACGGAGGAGGGGAAGATGAGATTTTAAATTGTTTTAAGTGTTATTTACCTAACACTTTGTACATGTTTTCATTTACAGGATTCAATTGACCACACGGTGGTTCAACACAGTAGGACGACCACGGTTCCTTGTCAATACATACAGCCATGTTCCCCTTTCCTTCACTTGGACCCCACTGCCAGCCAGCTCCTACAAATAAGTCGAAAGTTTCTCGGTAACCATTAAGCCAAAATAAATATCCTTCGCTCTCTCTCTTTCTGTCTCTCTCATCCTTCGTCCTTTTGCCTTTGTGTATATTATATTACTCTTTATTTTTAGAAACGTCAATAATATGTTTAAAGTGAACCTGTATGAGCCGGTGCATCGAATTCTGGCACAATCTTAACTCCCCGTACTTTCCCATATTCGACAAGTCCCTGCATATCTTCGATAGAATATATTTGTCTTGGATTGTAAGCTCCGTACTTGGTCATCTAGTTGCATTGCATCAATACAATCAAGGCAAAGAAAGAAAGAAATTATACTACATTGTATTTATGTATTTATGTATATCCGTAGGTATAAAACACCGTAATACACACAGGCATAATATATAATATTAGAAATATTGACGAAGCGTAACACATGCTTTATTATAATCCTCGTCTTGCTCTGTGTCTTACATACAATAATAGTGTGGCTACTACTCTAGCACATCATGAATTGTTAGGTAATAATAGTTATAGAGCTATAACACTAAATACACACTTAGGGCTAATGATAATGATAGAAAATGCGATGTTAGTAATAAAGTTGTTTCGTACACATCAATAATAGGATCCTACACACGAGATTACAAGCTATTGACCTTTAAACGGAAACTTAGAGCCTAATTTAGAAGAATCGAGCGAAAAATACCTTTGGCTGGGTTTTCGAGAACATTGGGAAAGAATGCGAGTCTGTGATGTGCCAATGCAACATATTCAATTTATTGTAAGACATCCCATCCACGAGTCTTCGAAGCTTTTCAATCGAAATAAAGTTACGGGATGTGTCGATAAGGATTCCACGGTATGAGAACACAGGGCGGTCTGAAATCGTTGCACGCTCCACTATCTGCAAGGTACAAACAAGTGTAATACGGATTGCGTAACTGAAAACATCCTAATTATTTTTTCCCAATTACAATTGACTTTAGTTTACCTGTAGGGCATTCAGATCGTCGTCGTAGGCGATAAGCTGACTCAGAGTCTCGAGAGCGTGTCGGGCACCAAAATACGTATTCGATTGAATGTTGACGGAAATAGTTTTCTGTGTTTAGAATACAATGCAAATTATACACACAAATGCAATAATGAGCAGTGTAGCCAGTAGTACTAATGATTGTCAAGACATTTTTGCAATGTTCAGAATAGAATGTGTAGGCATACAATTAGAAACATAGAATTAAGTAGTAGTAGGTTGTAGTAGCATTGTGAAAAAATGGATTCATTTATGAAGTAATTAAGTAGTAGTTGTTTGTTGGTAGTTGGAATCACATACCTTGTCTTCCAAGTATATTATTGAAAGAACATATCCTTCGTCTGTATCAAGCGTAAGCCCGTTCTCTGGGAAAACAACTGCTACTACAATATCCACTATGTTTTGTGATACAGCGTCCCTCTCGTCATTTTCTGGGAAGTTCCCAGCTTTTTTTGTAAAATAGTCGGGGTGAAGCTGTAAATTTCATTTTTAAACATTAGCTACAATCCACTTTGTCTGCCTCTTTTAAGAATAACATAACATGACACAGTCTAGTATTGAAATATAAATCAGTAGGATAAGAGAACATTACTTGTTGCATGTAGTTATCAAACACTTTTGAGCCTTTCTGCAAAAGTTCTATCACTTCCGGCGTCGGTGCTTGAAATGGGGCAAAGCGAACATTTTGTGGGTAGAAGGGAACAAACTCTTTACTCAGTTCGACCTAATAATTTTTTCACAAATACAAAAATATGCATAAACATTCCCATAAGTTAACTACAGTAATTTGACACAAAGAGCTAAGCATGAACTACAAAAGTATGAACTGACCTTTCCGGTGGGTTTTGGCCAAAGGGATCCATACTGATCGCAATTTAATTTACAAACCCCGACAGAATTACCCTCTTCAAATGGATCTAAATCAGCCTTGTCTCTTTTCACACAAGTCGTGTTTTTACATACCCATGTCCAAGGAGACTGCCCTACAGTGCTGTAAATAATCAATGCATGTACAGAAATATTTAATGTCAAAACTCATGATGACACATGTCTTGTATTATTTATAATTCCTTTATGCATCAAATACACAAGCATTTACATACAACATGTGTATTCCCACACAAGATCTCTTTAATCAAAAAGCTTTCTCCAAATACATTGGACATTGTGCCTAAATTTAATAGTGTCCTTAATAAATCTTTATAAAAATTCACAGACCTACAATAATTGTTACTTTTTATCGCACGTGTACCTACACAGTCTATCAAACAACTTTACATTACATGGAACGATCGATATTGTATCGAAAACAAAAGGCGATACTTGGAAATCATTTTGTTGTAGCCTACCAAGTTTGTTACACTAACAGGTTGAACTAGTCGATCTTGCAATTCTACAGTTATCTTCATGTAGTGTGTGTTTAACAATTACAAATAATTAAACACACATAGACAAACTAAAGAGACTAAGGACGACACATTTTGGCTTCAATGAAAACATGCAAATCAAAGAGTCATGCTAGTCTTGCTACACTACAACAACATATGTGTACCTACACGGTTATTGGAATCCGTTCTTCGATTATCTTCCTACGAACATCATTCTATACGACTTGAAAAACCTTGTGCCTATATTAAAGGTATAGTTCTGACTCACTTTCATTTTTAAATTGACCTGCCAATCAAGCGCAGTCCCTATCAATGAAGCAACTGACTGAACGTTATAGTTTCTAAAAATAAAGGTGTAGGTACAGCGTGTATTGTACTAGGTACATGTAAACTGACAATAAACAATTATATAGCTACAAAAAAGAAGTAGGTTCTCTTACCTTTCAGATGTGACAGTTTCGTATGCAAGTAACAGCACAACACACGACGCAACGATTGCCAACATACGGCCCATTATAATAATATCTTCGTCAGCTCAGCTAGCACAGAGAGTCAGGCAAAGTTTGACAGTTTCGTAACAGAGTCACTTTAGTAGTATCTGTATTCTATTAGCTGCAATGAAATCAAAGTACATATATCCTTCAATGTTGAATACAAATGCAAATATCTGTAAAAATACAATCAGACAGCACAAATAAAGTAATGGCAACAATTGATCCTCCTAAGGCCTTCTTCTATGGAGTGACACAAACGAGTGACACTCGCATGAGTAAAAATGTAAGACTAACTGAAATTAGAACAATGAATTCACTCGCTTCGTCTTTTATATTCGGAATTTATCTCAAGTGTGTATAATTCTTCCCATACCGTAGCAAAACAATCTCTGTGTTGTTTTGCATGAAAATGCTCTGATAACGAAATGCAGCTACAGATAAATTTGGAAAAAATGATAGAGCATGTAGTAGGATTAAGAGGAATGCGGTGTTCCTCTGAGATACTGACTCAGTGAATTGAATGCAGTTTATACAGTTAAAAAGAGGTTGTTTGAGACGAGCGTGTAATACTGGCTTGTAGGTGGTGGAAGTTATGTTTTATAGACCTAGACCTAGCATTAGTATAAAGTAATGTATGTGTATATACTTAAGAGTTACACAGAAATTAGAATGTACACTCTGCTTATGCTTAAGCTTGCACTATGCCCAACATGCTGATACATTTATGCTGTTGCTGACTGTCTCTATATGCTGGTGAGCATTTATCTCTTACAACAGCTACATACATGACTACCTATGTACGTATGTGCACCCTGCTGAACAGTGAACACTAAATGAAATCACAGCATAACAATATAGAAAACACAAGCGACAATCAAAGCAATATCTCACACAAGTAAAGTGGAGTGTAGTAGTGTTGTGTTTTATACATCGCGAAATATAACTGAACACAAACCTCAGAAAAGCACCAACATGGTATTAACAAGAAACCCTACTAGAGATTATGAATGATTAGACTTTTTTCAGATTGTTCGACCCAACTCTTGAATTTGATGTATGAGTGTTTGACTTAGCAACTGAACTCACCTATACTCGGCCACTCAAATCATCTATGGGATTAGGGTTAATAGTAATAGTAGAATTCATCTAACTGCCGACCGTTTACAATAGAATCTCCCTGGCTATCTGTGAGAACGAGGAAAAACCAACACAAAGTCAGCAACTATTCTACGGCTATACTTATTACTTACTTACCTAATATTGCATGGATTGTATCTGAATGAAAACACAGGGGAAACTGTACGAAACGCAACGCAACGCCAATTGAACAAGGACAAGATTAAAAGAAGCCGAGCCAATAACACTCTAACTAATGTCTGAATGTCTGTAGGTTACTTCCTATGCTGTGATGAACAAATAATAGTTAGTAGGTAGGCACCCACGGTAAAATACAAGGTAGTAGGTAAAGGTAATACAAGGTATTAAGCACTAAGTACCGTGTAATCCGAAATAATTGAAATGAAATAAAAGATTATTACATTCAAGAAAATCTTGTACAATATTATTAGAAGATTTCTACAAATACTCACAGAGGCAGAGTCTGAATTTTTGCGGAGGTATGTATTAGCTCCTGGCTGTTTGTGTATGCACTGACTTTGTGGAGTTCTCGGCTTGCTGGTTATGTGAATGCTAATGCTTACTTACAAATAGTTGCCTTTTGTAAACCAGCAATAAGCTAATAATATTATTATGATAGGAAAAACAAATTATTACTTGCTGGGCTTCATTTGGCTGAGGAGACCCTCCAAGTATGGTTTGCTGCTGATGGACTGGCCGATTACGACTGACTACTTATTATTATTCCTGTGTGCACATTTTCATACACAGAAGACTCCTTTGATAACTACCTTCGCACACAACACACAGCTCCTTCAATTTATATTTTATGTAGGTATTAGCATAATATTTTACTCTCTTGGACTGTGGATGATGGTGGTATGGTGGTAGTAGAATATAGTAGGACTACTGTAGTGTTGTCCCAATTGCAGCCTTACATTTCAATTCCTCTAGAGTGTATACCATATACTTATTTATATATCAACATATCTCGACGAAATGAACTGAAGGCATAATATGTAAATGTGTGGGCAAGTCAAGGCATATATAATTTAAAATTCTACAACACAGTCACATAACAGTGCAGCTCTTCATTCTATCTAACTATATGTATTATGGCTACAGAAACTTGGCTAGTGCATCCGACGTAGCTTGTAGCATAAAATGCAAGTTACATGGAAGTATACATAGTATAATATACCACATTACAGATACAACTTGTACTATGTGAGATAGCATCGTGGTGCTTACTACGTACGGAGTAGTAAATGTATTATTAACCTGGCACAGGGGTTACACTACCAGTTTACAGTTTGGTTTCTTCAAATACAACTGGATGCTTTTAATGTAGATTGTACAGTGTACGGATGTAGTACGCAGAATGGTAATTTTGTCACATGTACTGTGTTGTAGATGTTTGTTCAAGATACATTTTTACATTTTTACATACGGGATAGTTTGTGTGTTTCAGTGCACTGATCTATTTGTAAACAGTAAGCGTGTAATGCATATAGACAGATACACATGATACATTATGGGATTACAAAGAACAAACTGATTTCTGTAACTATGTAGGTATGTATTTGTATTAAACAGTTCTTCTTTACATACAGTCGTGTAGGTATAAGATTAGATACCCACGTTACATGGCCATGGTATGCTTGATAGTGTACAGAGTGTCTTGTTAATAACTTACTTTAACTATACATACATAATAATATTACAATATAGAGCGAATAAGGATCTTTACGGCTAATGATGTACTGTGTAGTGTATGTAATGCTATTTCTAGTAGTAATAGTAATAGAAATGATAAGATAATCGTGCTACAGGTTGTCCGTCCTTTGCTGCAGTGATTATATGTGTAATTAGTGCCAGGAAAAGTGTAGAGCGGTTTGTAGACGCTTCTTTTGTAAATTGCAAGTGAGTTGCTCATTTGTGGCTACATGCATACATACATACTAGTTACAGCTGCATAGTAGATCTTATCTGATTTAAATATTGCATTGAAAGTAAGTGGCAAGTACTCTGATGTATGTGTTTTAAGTGCTCTTTTATTCCGGTGTAGGTTAGTTTCTTCTTTGCTGCAGGAGAGTTGAGATGAATGAGAGTAAGAAATGACAATGGAATTTGCAGTGTGTGGTAGGTAGAAAAGTATTTAGTTATTTATTGTAGTCCCCTTCTCTACCAGTGCATTAAACTAAGGAAATGTGCTCTAATTTTTATCAATTTGTAACTAAAACCTATATGCTAAGTGAGAACTGTGAGCGCGTGTATATGTTAATATGTGAAAATAAATACCTACTTTTGACTTTTACATGCAAATGTTCGTGTAAAACTTTCATGTAATGTTCTAATGGAAAGGATATAGTTTTAGCTTAAGTGCTTCTTCCTTCCTCTTTATATCATGTCCTGAATATAAATTGACAAAAGTTACAGCAGTGTAAGTATTGTAACTGCTACTGCCCAAATTTTTCCATGCTTATATACATATTTTCATTCCCATGCAATGCACTCACATGACTATGGCTGGCAGAGATAGTGACAGTGACCTGATAGATTAAAAGCCTTGTATTGTACACATTACATTTGACTGCTTTGTGAACTTGTACAAATCGTAAATTCAGATTGGGAATAATAACTTGCGTTTGCATGTTTCGTTGTTTGCTGTGAGACTTGTTGATAGTATACAATACAGCCAACAATTTAAATGACGCACACCAGCATTTCAACAATCGGTTTTTGAAGGGCAATAAAGAATTTGTAGGTAGGTAGGTATATAATAGTCGTGCACACTTAAAATACAGGTTTGCAGATAAAAACACATTTTTAACAATTTCCATTCGATTCAAATATACAGGTGATGTGCACTCTGAAACAGAAAAAGGTTTATGTCTGTCATAAAGTAACAGAGAAAAAAACAGAAAGATGAAGAAGATTTTTTTGCCTTGTTATTTTTATTTGCAACGAATCTCATGACTTGTTGAAGGAAAGAACCAATTTATCTACAATATTGTGTACCTCAGTTTTCTGGATCTCGACATAATTTTGTTAATGACAGTTAAAGACAGAATTTTTCATAGATTTAAAATTATATTCACATTGTAGTGAAATTCATATATGTGACGGAAACAACTGAAACTTTTCTTAGCTCTGTAGGAACTCTGCCCTTAATTAAACCTTTAGCCTAAATAAAATAAAGATCACTGTTTTTCATCTTTAGGTATTTACTAGTAAGTTACTGTCAACATTCCGTCACAACACAAGATACTATTTCATCTAAAATGCTGTAAATGACATTAACTAAACTATGGTTCAGTTAATAGAAATCAATGAAGTTTAATCCTTTTGAACTGCTCTGATTCTTGAATGTAAGTAAGTACCTATGCAAAATGTTGTGAACTATATATTGCTTCTGTTTTAATTTAAACTGCATTATGAACAATTCTCTCCATTTCTGAGGTCTGCAAGAAAAATGATTGTTTGAACTGCTACAAAATAGGTACGCTAATTGTACGGTTAGATTTACGGTTTCGCCTGGCTAATTGAATTTATACTAGTCAAAGGAATAACAAAATCCAATCAATATTTAGAATTGTGTGTACTATTGTATGCATGCAGCATGCTAATATACAATTAGACAGGTTATATACCTTAAAATTCAGTTAGAACAAAAGACTGCAACTCCTTATTCGTAACTTTCAAATCCAACAACTTGAACCATACAATCGCAATGAGTATGTACAATGAATTTTAATAAGATACAATTATACAACGATACGTATACACATACAATAATTGCCCATTAATTGCCCACACTAATTTGTAATTAGCTGCATTTACATGATCTGAAAAGTGGGAGTGAGACATTTTCTATTTTCAAAGTAAGTTTGGTGTTAGCATTTACGTATTGCTCTCATAAAATTGCATGTATACGATGATGACTATGCAACAACTACCCGTACTCTTTAGGAGAATTTTCCTACTATGTGGATACAGCTTTCCTGTACCAAGAAAAGTGTTTACAAAGAAAATCTTAAGGTGACTCTTGTGAAGTAGGATAGCCATTGTATGGAAGTAGGGAAGCATTTGCTGAACAGCCGCATTCAGAATTACATGCTCATCATATACAGAATTAATTGTTGAAAAGTTCGACAATTGACCTTCAATGATTTATGAAATTTTGTGCATTTTTAAGTACACAAATTACGATGAAGAAATCATGAAAAAAATTGCTTGTTTAATAATATAAGTAAATACAAATGGTAGCTCATTAAATGCAAAAAATGTAACTACGAGATGTGGATTTTGAGCTTTACTCATTGTCCAAAAATACTTCTCCAGAGGGTATAGCCGAACTGCTGTAACTAACCGTGTACATTGACAATGAATGAATACAGAATTACCTAAAAGCGCAACAACTAAAATAAGTGAGATTTCATTTTGAACTACAAATAGTAATACTAATATTACAATGATAGTGTAGTGGCTTCAATGAAACAAATAATAAAAAGGAATTACATTCCAGTTATGATAGTGAAGCAGCCAAATTCATCTCTATAAATGGTCTAATCTTACTCAGCTTTTTGCCATTTTGAATTTGTTGAAATCGGAATTGTTTATTATTAGATACATTTAGGTATGTGTTCTTCCAACAATGCAGTTTGCTTGTATGAGTTGTATTGAGAATACAAAGTTTGCCTGTTCTGCTATTCTAATAGTATTTAATCACATTTACGTACTTTAAATATACGTTTATGGACAATTAATTAATTATTCCACTTATTCAACTTTAATCTTTTACGTATGGAATATAAATGTATATATGTCGTTTCTTTATTTGATTTTTTAAGAGAATCAACGATGGAATAACAAAGTACTATCGTAACGTAGAAAAGGGGATAATGAGAAATTGCCAGGATTGGTGTATTGGTTTATGCATCTGTTCTAATCAATGTTATCGTGTTTATTTGATCACACAGAAATTGACGGTGTGTCAATATTCTATATCCACGCAAACTGAATTGAACTGAAGTATTCCAATCCAATCTTACTGTTTGCGTAGGTGTGGCAAGTAAATGAATAAATGCAGCAAAAATTTTGCCAGATGCTAATATTTACTTTTTAATTGTTTCTCTTAAAAGAAGGAGATTCATAGATATTTATTTTGAAATGTGTGTTCTGCTAGATTTTTGTCAAATCAAGAATTTTTTACGAAGAATCTATTAAACAAATACTGTGAAGCTGTACATAAATTTATAAGGCTATTAATTTTATGTATTAATAGGATTCAGTAGGTTTAAAACTAAAATTATCTTCATTTCATTTTAAAGGTTTCATTTTGCTGCTATTGTTCTCGCTTGTGTTACAGCTTTCAAATGTATATAACATAAATACTAATAATTACCTTATAGATTGTTGTATTGGAAATTCAATTTTCAAACCGAAAAACTCGATGTTTTGTTGGGAGTCAATAAAATAACATGCAATTTTGCATAAACTAAGTTAACATTAAGTTATACCAACTTAGTTATATACAGTCGGATTGTAATTGAGTTGAACAACAACAATATTCCCCTCATTGGTTTATTCGATCCAGTAGTTCGAAGAAATGATAAATTATACATACGTATATTACCATATTTTAATTGTATTTTAATGATTTGTTGTTAAGAGAATTGTCATAATAGTCATTATGTGGTAGTTATTGCATGAGCATTTAAACTCACAAAAGTCTTAGGTTCATCGTATTGCATAAAACAAAAATATGCTTAGTATGCTTAGGTATGGAATTCTACAGTTGTCAATTGAAAAAGAGCTGTGCTATGTCCACTATAAGAAAATAATTGGAATGAATGAAAGAATTAAACGAAATCCGGTGAACTGTGTGGAATAAATTGTATAGTTGGGATGAAGGAGGGAGTGCAAAGGTGATGTGCGGGCAATCTGCAATTAGTTGATTGCCTTGAATCGGGAGGTAGGGTCAGTGGCCGTATGATTTCTCAGGGTGAACAACTGTTGCTTGACTTCACGTTAACTTTACTAAAATCTTAGTCTTGACTTGTAACTTGTAGTTGTACTCTTTCGCCTTTCCATGTCTCATCTCTCTCTCACTCTCTGCACTGTCTTTTCCATTGTGCTGAAGGTGAGGAAGATTCTCGGGTCGATGCCCAAATATTATGTTATCAACTTACCTACTCCATTCTCTCCCTCTCCACTAAAGAGATCATCACCATCATTCTCATCAACATCCACAACTATACAATCCTATCACCATCACATAATATTACCACTCTTACTTAAAAATATTCATCTTCTTCTTCAGCCACACCACAAGACAAGCCCACTTTATTTATTATTAGTATTAAAATAGTAGCAGTATATAGTAACTATATTTAAGTACAATTATCCGTACCCCCACATCATGCATGTGTAACAAACAGCTACAAGTGTTAATAAAGTCCCTTTAGCTTTAGCTACAGATTTAAACTCAGGGAACAAGGGTTAAGTTTAAATCCTTCCTTTTACTTTTATACTACCACATTGTGTTTAACGACTAAAAGTAACCAGATTCAGATTACTTAAACTTCTTATTACTAAAGATACTTGATACACTACAACTAAACTAACAACTTAAGTTGCCAAGCCACACGCTCAACGCTTCCTTGCTCACCCCACCTCTGCCCCAACAACCAACGCTCTTTCTTGCACTCGCACTCATCAAGACGTCTTATTCTTGACACTATGGCTCTTATACACCAACATATCCCTCCGAAGAATTCTATTAATTTCTCACAGTGTTCTTTCACTATTATTATTTTATAATACTGCACTGCTACACTCCTGACTTTGATCATTAGAGTTTGCAATACAATATTATCATCTTAACTTAAGGCAAGTCTTAATGTACTTTTACTTTCCTTCTTCAGACAATTAGTCGGCTATGAGGGACTCAAGCGAACAAATTCATGAAGCGTTACTCTATGTACAGATATAATAATACAAACTACCAACATACCGGCACAAAATTCTGCCTTGATTGTATAATAAAAGGTATTACAGGTATGCTTATACTTTTTGGTATACAGAATGAGTATTGTACATACATCTTTAAGACTACTGCATACTTCCACTGTATGTATATGTAGTGATACAAGAATAAATAAGCTAACCTCATCTATCATCTTTTTATATACATACACTCAAAGTACATTCCTCTCCAGCTTAACAGATCAAACTTTAGATTTGCCATTTTAAAATCTTTCAACCCTAAAAAGAAACAATTGTGCTCACAAAGTCTAGTAAAAAGGAATGTGTGAGTTAAAGCTAAATATTTTCAATAGCAAGAATGATGCATTAATAATTGTTAGTGTCAGCTTAAAATTTAAAGTTGAATTGAGTCGAAGGGTAAGGGAAGAAGATGGCGAGAATGTGTTAATTATTGTTTTCTTCAATAGTTTTTACTACTTAAAAATATCAAACAAAAGGTCAGTATACCTTTGTGTAACTTCATCACGTAACATTGATTCATCATACGGATACAACGATTCGAAAAAATGATGACAGCACGCTTCTGTTTATGTATCTGAAGTCTGAAGGTGCTTGGAAAAGAACACACATTTCAACTTTTTAGCATGCGAGTTAAAACCTTACGTGATTTATTACATTTAATCCTTCCTTCGTATACATACCTGACATTTTTTCAGGTCTGTTGGGCAGTTTGTTCTTTCCAGCCTTCTTCTACTTCCCCACTTGGATCATTACCATCATGTACACATAATAAAGTAGTATGAGTTAAGATATTCATTCTAGACCAAGAAAATAAATTTAAAATTTACTATAGCTATGTATGTACTTGTGCCTTCAATAAAATGTTCTGCATTTGTTCATACACTGTGGCTATATGTGTAAAAGTAGTCTGCATGTATTTGTGTATGTATTTCTTTTATTCTTCTGTAAAAATCTATCTTTGGTCTCGTCTGGAAGTTGATTTAAGGTAAATAGCCTTTGAGCTTTGAAGTGCTTGTTGATTCATATGTACTAGAAATGAAATAAGCAATCTGGAATAAATTACATGCAGATAATACAATATTTGTGTAATCCTTTTACTTAGTTGTATTATATCTAGTACCTACCTTACCTACCTATGTGTACACATACATACACAATTGTAGTTCCACACATACTCACTCAGCCTTACACAGGTAGTACATTAACATTTAAATGCAAAACAGAAATTCGTACATTAGGTTAGGTATATGTATCGCTTTCATTGATACCGAAGGAATTTGTTGTCTTGTCTGGACTGGAGTCCTTCTTGTGTGCACATACAACAATAATACATACATTGCAATGTTTGTGTGCGTACGTTCGGGGTAAATGAATTAAAAGCTTGTTATGTGCTTTTATCTGTATATAGGTAGTACGAAATGAAATGAAGTGTCTGTGCTGTGTGATTTTGTTGTATAGAAATGCATGAGAGTAATAATGAGGTGGATTTAAGCTGAAGATGGTTAGGTATATATTATGAAATGAGTAGAAATAGGTGGTGGTTACATTTGTTGAACCTTACAAGATGATAGATTAGAAAAGCAGCATTTGGATAAGTTTAGACGATTAAATGTGAAAGAGCCGGACTCGAGTTGTTGAGTATGTTGTTCTTTTGTGGTAAACAGGTATTATGGATAGTAGTGGTACGTACACACTGATTATACAAGTTGATATGATATTGTGTAGGTATAATGTATAATGTATGTGTGAATCCTTTTACTTTAAGTGTAGTATGTGTATTGTATGTAAAGGAACTAAAAAAATTAGGGACTGGTACGTAAAACAGGATTGGGAGAGAAGATGAGCCTGAGCTTGGCAAGACAAGCCTGGTGACTACAGGAGAGGAAAAGAAGTGCATTGGCCAAAGCTACTAGCTGAGTGCCTAAAGGGTAACCAGACCAAAACTGAAATTGAAGATCCAGTCCAGTCAACTTGCCGTTTCCACTCATCTTCTAACTTTTCTCACTTTTCGCCCATTCCCTGTTTGAAGCTCTCTCGAAATACTAGTCTTACATTTAGTTTGTGCGAAAAGTGTTCCGAGTGGCAGAAAGAAATTCGTGAAACTTTTTCAGTCAAACGTTGTGACTTGGCCACTGGTGCAACAAGTGGCTGGACACTTTACCTTTAAGTAGTTTTTAACAAATAGTTTTAAAATATGGATAAGTTTAAGTTAATTATGCTTGTTGCGACTGTCGCAGCTTTTGCGATAGTCTATTTACCTGTAGAATCTAATGGACAATCCTATTTCAGGTAAGAAATACATTTTCATTCACCCTCCCTTTCAAACACATCACATCTTCTAACAATCTTCTATGTAACATTTCTTGCACGTCTCACTTTCACCAAATTACCACTTTCACTTCATTCCATCTTTCCATCCTTCTCAAAAGTATCCATTAGTCCTTTGTTTCTCAAAAATCTTTTGCTAATTATCCCCAAAAAATTAATGTAAAAGCAATTTACTATTAAAATTATGATTTTCATATTCCTACAAACATTGATTAACAAACCACAATCTGTATGCACAAGAAATTGTAAATTGAATATTCCTATTTGATAAATATAGAATGCCGTCCCCTTGGACGTACGTTTGTAAAAATGGTACCTGTGCAAAGAAACTTCGTTCAGACTCAACTGTTATTCAATCCTTGGATACCTGCCGATTGCGTTGCGGACGGTTCCGTGCTATTTGGCCCAGACCTACAGGTAAAAGTTGTTTGCTCTATGCAATTTTTGTATATGTCGAGATTAGAGATTGAAAGCAAGATAAAAATAAAGGTAAATAGAGTTGAGACAGTATAGATGAGACACGGGAGATATGATTGAAAATGAAACAAACAATTAAAAGTTTATTGGTGCATAGGGTACAGCCAAATAGATGGACAGACTGATGTTGAGACATTATTATGTTGAGACATGGTCAGATTGTTATAAACAATAGTATTGTTCCAAGAAAGAGAGTAATGTACTCATATTATTAGGAGCTTTGTTTTACGTGTATAAATTGTAGGACTCTGGGGATAGGTACTTGAGTGTAAATACAGAGCCTATGTTTGCAAAATAATGATATCTGGTCTTGTAGTCCTGTCTTGTCTACAGCATACATGAGTGTAATAAATTATGCATGCGTTATCCGAGCATTCACCGCAAACCACTTTTGTGCTAAGCGTATCCATGGGTGTAAGTGTAATGCATATCCAGTATGTTAAGCTGAAAGTCAGTCATGCTATGAATACTAATTCTTCCATGTGTACCTATAAGCCATTTTTATTCGAGTACTTCACTCTTCTTTGTCGCCAACAAGTTGCGATTAGAAAAAATTTAGATTGTTCTTGTAAGCAGTTGAGCTGGATTACAGCCAAGATAGTATTAGTTAGTACGATGCTGTATTTACCCTACAATAAAAATTCAGTTCTTTTAATATACGAGTGCTTCTAATAACAAAAATTGCATGAATGATGTTGATTGTAGTGGCAGAAAAAGTTGTTGCCATTTTTAACCCAACGGCTTTTCTTGATGCCTACAGGTGACGTTGAGTTGAGCAGAGTGGTTGTTCCATTTAAGCCTCAAAATCTCCGAGTTCTTCCGGTCACTGCCCCCACGGATCGTATCCGAGAGCTTCTGAACCGTGTCGTGACGGATTTCCAAACAAATATTCTGAAAATGCATCCAAATTATGCTGAAGGTGGTGCAAATCCTTTTGACAAGCAATATGATAATGTTATTGAAGGAACGGTTGTTCAAGTTCAAGTGGTCGTTGACGATCCCGAAGAACGACTGACTCTGGAAACATCTGAAGGATACAGAATTGACATTGAGACTCAAGGAAATATTGTAACTGCTGAAGTTCGAGGAGATACTTTCTTCGGTGCTCGTCACGGTTTGGAAACCCTCAGTCAATTGATTGCCTACGATGAACAAAGAGATACTGTGCAGATTATATCTGCCGGAGCTGTCATTGACCGACCACTCTTTGCTTACCGTGGTCTCATGTTGGATACTTCCAGGAACTTTGTTTCCCTCAAAGCGATGAAAAAACTTGTTGATGGCATGGCTTACAATAAACTTAACACTCTTCACTGGCACATCACCGATTCTCACTCTTTCCCATTCTACTCTCAGCGTGTGCCACAATTGACTTTGTATGGAGCTTACACTCCAGAGAAAATCTATTTCCCTGAAGAAATCAAAGACTTCGTCGAATATTCTCGTGTGAGGTACGTTGCGTCACTACATCTACGAACATGCATGGATTACAAATATTAATTGCTTTCTGACAGAAATGCCAAAGATTTTCTTTGTGGTACATAATGCAATACAAATTAAAGCTCCAGCTTGCAAGCAAACAAAGATTTGTAGTAGCCTTTTAAGTTGTTTCACGTTCTCTTGCACTGACAATGAGTTCTTGTATCTAACTGACTCTCCTGTGTTAGAACCATAACATCTAATGTAACTGGATTTGACTTGCATGACTTATGAAGCTGATCTTGTTGTTTGTATAATATGATAGCATTGTGGATGTAATTAATGTGCAAAAAACACAACTTGTTTTTGCAGAGGTGTACGCGTCATTCCAGAATTGGATGCTCCTTCTCACATTAGCAGCGGATGGCAGGGTCTTGAGCGCAGCAATGCTGTTCAACCAGGTTAGATTAACATTTCCAGCATATTCTTCTTAAAAGTATACTCAATTTGCTTCATTTGATTTATGACATTTTTCTGTCTAGTATATACTTGCACTGCAAATAATGTATGTACAAATTAGAAAATGCAAAGATAAAACATGATTTTTCAAGTTTTACACACTGAAGCTATAATTCTATATGAAATTCTCCTATAACAGCTTTGATAAACTTGGAATTTTTCCGTTTCAGGTCCCAACACCATCCAACCGGCTCCTGTGTCGGTAACCAGTGGAGGACCAATGGCTGTGTGCGTAAATGCTGAACCATGGAATCAGTTCTGTAGCGAACCCCCATGTGGTCAATTGAACCCAGTCAACGAACAAACTTACCTCGTTCTAGGTAGTTTTCCATGTTATAAAGGAATCTTAAGCATGTATTGTATAGAGTATAATGAGTATAATATAATATGCAGAAACAACAGTATCCCTTAGATGTATAGCACAGTTTAATTTATATATGCAAATTCCAGGAAAACTCTACAGAGATCTTCTTAGTGTCTTTGACACTGATGCTTTCCACATGGGAGGAGATGATGTCAACTTCAACTGCTGGAACTCAAGTAAAGAAATCACTGATTTCCTTGCTGCTCAAAGGCGTAACCGTACAGAGAGAGAATTCCTTCAATTATGGGCTACCTTCCAAAGACGGTGAGCTGAAAATTCTAACATTAAATTGATTCGATTAGGAATGGGAATGCAAACATTTTATTATGTAATGATGCGTGTACAACAATGTTTTCAATGCATGTTGTTTTTATTTCAGAGCTTACGTCGAGTTGGTCCGTGCCGCTCGAGGAACTGAATTGACTCCAATCGTTTGGGCTTCCAACCTCTTGGTCCAAGAAAATATTGAAAACATTCTTGACCCTGAAAGGTATATATACACAAAGAAATTGAAAGCCCATATGTTATAAAGTTCCTGGAATTTTCCTGGAATAAATGATTAATCATATTTGTTTACTTTCTACAGATACATTGTACACTTCAGAAACAGCGGACGCGATCGTTCTCTTGCCGCCATGTTGGACAAAGGTTACCGTGTTGTCTTTTCAAACAGGGACGCTTGGCAATTCGATTGCGGTTTCGGAGACTGGGTAAAAATAACGTTAAAATCTGCATGTGTGTAGTATATAATCTTTAGATTATGTGTTTTAATATTTTGAATATTTTCTTCAGATGGGAGAAGGCAGAGGATCTTGCGGAGGTTACAAGACTTGGCAACGAGTGTATGATAACAACCCACTCCGAGTTATTGCTCAATTGAATACAACTGAAGAAATCGACTTACAGCCTGGACAAGTTATTGGAGGAGAAGCAGCTTTGTGGTCTGAGCAGGTCAGTTGATAATCAGTACATCAATCACTACAACTTTTTTACTGGAGAAAAATTATTAAGTCAGTTTATTAATGATGTTACTTGTATTTATATTCCAGGTTGATGAAATGGGTCTTGAAGCCAAAGTGTGGCCCCGTGGTGCTGCTTTAGCCGAAAGACTGTGGGCGAATCCGTTCTCATCCTGGAGAGACGCTGCTGACCGTTTAATCCATCACCGTGAACGTCTCGTGAAGAGAGGAATCTTTGCTGATCGTCTCCAACCCGAATGGTGTCTTCAGAATCAAGGACGTTGCTCAAGTAACTAAAATCTAAGTGAATGATAAGAACTTCACGAAGATAGCAAAATTTAATCAAGCGCGTAAAGCGCATCCCTTACATTCCATCTTACAATTAGGAAAGATATGAATTGAAGTTGAAAAGAGGGGGTCAATATTTATGAGTATGAGTTATCTGTTTTGATGAAACAATTGATCAAACCTGCGATTATTAAATGTTCTTAATCATATACTACTTTTACAATCTAAATACATACATACATAGGATAGTAACTTTGGATAATGAGATAACTAATCTCGACGGGATAAAGAAAGAACACAAACTTGCCATCAATTATGAACACCAAACCCAATTAATTATGTATAATAATAAATGCAAATTACAATATAAGCCTTTTATTATGTGTTTACTGCTAAGTATTCAATGTGACTGTCTGTACGAATGAATGCTCCTACAACCCTTTTGAACGAGTGAAAGCGATTGTCTTTGATATGTCGAAATTGAAATAATAATAATAATAATTGTTGTTGTTGTTTTCAATTACCATGAATGTAACCTTTATTACATCGGTCAAATATCTGCATATACATACACATATCGACTAATTCATTAATTAAATTAATTTACATTTTAAAGTAGACTATCTCTAATCTTATTAGTTTGAAAGCGAAACAGTGTAGGAAGTACTTCCACAACTTTACAAGACATAAATACATTCATAGTTATATTTAATTACATCGTTTGCATCCACAAGTTCATTCATCTAATAATTATAGGTAAGTACAAACAAGTTAATTCCTAGATTACTGCACACAAAATATTTTTCAGTAAAATCTCTATAGGTTTTTGTTCTACCCTAAACACATTTCATTTTAGTTAAAGGCTTTATAGGCACATTTTATAACATACCACTACACTATAAACTCTCCTAAGCGATCAAAGCAATCGGTTAGAAAAATCCAGTCGCATAATATACAAATATACAGCTTGACACACTCTTGTATTAAGTTAGGCATTTAAGGTGAATCTATGTGATCCATAGATTTAGCAGGTATTCTGAACACAGCATTAGAGACAACGAATCTTATCATCGTCCACAATCAGTTCTAGTCAATCGTCATCTATTGTAACTACATCATCGTCGTCATCATCATCTTGATGATCATCATAATCCTCCGGTTCATCATCATCATACATTTCTTCTTCTTCAACGTGATCATCATCCTCGTCATCGTCGTCATCATCGTCGTCATCATCAGCTACATTGACGTTCTGAACCCGGACATTAACAATGCCACCACTTGCACTTGGTTGACTTGGTGGCTGACTGTCTTGAGACATTGGGATCAAACTCATGTCATCATAACTTGGCTGACCAGATGATTGAACATATGTGATAGTGATACATGCGACGAATGCCGGGATAGAGTTCATTCCAATAAGAAATCTATCGATATCGTCACGGAAGCTATTCAAAATTGGAGTTTCCAAAAGCATCATATCTTGGTTTTCTGCTTCCTAAAATAGGAATAAAATGTTGGTTTTAGCATCAGGTTTTCTCACAAGTCAATTATATTAAATTCGACTTATTAAAAATTGAGATCGAACCTGAAATATGAAAGCATCTTCTGTGTTGGTGGATTGGGAATAGATGCTCTGCAGGTGGATTTGTCGAGTTGGCTCCTGAATCAGGGTTATGTGAAAACCAAATAAACGAGAGATTGCAGAATTTAACATATGTGTCTCATATTCATAAGCTTCCGTCAACAACTGATGCTTTCTCTCTAAAACTTTTAGTTGATCTTCCAGTTCTAGTAAAAATAAATAAATTGAGATATTTTAAAGTAGAAACATTAATTTCAGATTTTAAATGGTATTAAAACATTTCTGAAGAACACTAACTTTTCTTTTCTTCGCGAATAGCTGGATCAACAAATCCTGAAGAAGTTTGATCTTCAAAATCCTTTAATCTTTCCTTCAGTCGGTCGTTTTCCAATAACAATTCTTTTACCCTACCCTCCATGGTCATTGTAGACGGATTCATACTGAAAGCGACAATTTTAAAGCCTTCCGTGTTGTCATCACAAGACATAGGTTGCTGTTGTTGAGAACCAGACATATTGGACGATTGGATTTCTGATAATTCCCTCTTCTTATTTTCTAATCTGTTATGACAAAGAATAGAATAGTATCAATCTTCAAAGATAAAATAAAATAATAAAATAAATAATAATCAAAATTGCATAAATCTTACTCTGCCCGCAATTGGTTAACTAAAGACATGCGATTTTCACATTCACCACAATTCTTTTTAACATTAGCTTCTTCTTTCAGAATTGTTTCATATTCGGAAACGACCGATTCAAGCTGCGAAATTCTTTCTTGCAATGGTGAAGAAATTAATCCTGTGAATTCTTGTTCATACGAATCTTTTAAACCTTTCAGTCCATCACGGTCCTAAAACATTATCAAATAAATTAATACATACAATTTAAGAATTTTACTAAGGTAGGAAATTAGATTGAATTTACTACCTTAGCGATCAGCCCCATTCGTCTAGTAAGTTTCTTCATATCGATCGTTAGCTTTTCCTTTTCCTCCTTAGAGATTTTAATTTGATCTCTCAAACTAACTGTTTCTGCTTGAAGTTTTGAAACTAAACGACTATCATTGTCATTTCTATTTGTAAAAATATAAGATTTATGATAATTAGACTGTTTAACAAATTGAGCCAAAAGATAAATAAAGTTTCGATTTATAATTTAATTTTTAAACGAATATTGTTACTTGTATTGTAATTCCGAATTTTCATGCTTTAGTTGTATAAGCATGTTTTGAATTCCTCTGACAAATCCTTCGAACTCAGAGGGGGTTTTACAACCAATATCAATTTTGCTGGCAATAGATTTCCATTTATTCAATTCTTCGTTTAAAATTGAGTTGTCGCTTTCGATTGCTGATCGCCTTGTCAATTCACTTCTCGATGAATTCAACTGGCTTTCCAGAGACGAAATTTGCTCTTTAAGAACCATTTCCGAACGCATTATTGAACTAATTGGAATGATAGAAATTAATATTGTGGCTATAATAAATTCGAACAGGAATATCATCAAATCAAATTATCATTTACAATATACCTTAAAATAGAATTTTCTTCTTTTAATTTGTTCATTTCCTTCACTAAAAGCTTGTTATCATTTTGCTGCTTGCAAAACAAATTTTCATATTTTTTTACGTTTTCTTCAAGAGCCGCAATTTGAGTTTGAGATTCTGGTGTATTTTTCTCTTTTTCTTCCTTATTAGACACCAAGGTTTGAATTTCTTTCAATTTGATCGCCAGCTGTTCCGTCTGATACAATTTTAACTGTTGTTCCTTCCTTTCTAATTGTTCTTTAAGTAGTTGTGTTTCCATAATCCATTTTTCAGCTCCACGAACAGTTTCGTCAAGATCATTACTTAATTTTTGAATTCGTTCCCCAGACGTAATATTGGCCTAAACCATTTCATAAGTCATTGATTAAGCCTTTTGGATCAATTTGGATCAATAGAACGGATAGGATTTAATCATTTTAATCATGCAGCACTTGCTAAATTCTACAAGCAAGCAGGTTATTAATAGATGGAGAACATTGCGCTTTTTCACTATTAGTATCGCACTATACAAATACCAGGCTATATTAAATACTTTAAAATTAAAAAATGAACTCACGCTGTTCATCTGTTTTTTTAATTCCACATTTTCACGCTGCAGTTGGGTAATTTTGTCTTCCATGACACGAAATTTTACATTGTGAGCTTCATATTGTTGTCTGAGTTTGTCTTGCAGATCGGCTTCGACTTTTTCTGCACGTTTAAGCTGGTGTTCAAGCCTTTCAGCCTATAAAACGCCAAAACATAAAGAGAGATAATGTAAAGAGCTATAGGTAAACTATATTGTGAATTATGTGATCTGATCTGATGCACAAAACCAAAACAAGAGCTTTGCATAATATTATATATTATAAAAATTACATGATCAATCGAATTTTTTGACTTAGATTTGATTTCGGAATTTGACTTTTCAAACCAAATTATTTTTTCCATGTGTTGTTTCTTAATTTCCATTATTTGATGTTCTAATTTAGCCACAAGAGCGCGTGATTCGATTAGATCAGCTTGAGTTTCTCTTAAAAGCCTTTCTAGTTCACCTTTAGGACAATTAACAATAGAACAAAGTTAGTCCAGTTTGAGACTTCGGAAATTTCAAAAATGTCAACAAAACATGGTAACTCACTAGATTTCTTTTGCAATCCTTCATCGTCGTCATCGTCGTAAATAGAATATCGCTTTCTTTTTGCTTGATGTTGGGGTGAAATGTGAAGTAGTGACAGGTCATGCTTTTTGTGACTGTGGCCATGACCCAACAAAAAAGTATCATCGTCAAAACTTAATTTCATTTTTACATTGTCTGTGTTTACGGGCGACGTCGGAGAGGATCCATAGAGCAAAGCCTGTCGCTTCTCCAGCGTAGCTAAATATTTGGTGATGGGAGTTTCTTTATCCATATTTGCATTAGTTGGTTGATCTACCAAGTCTACTTGCTGCTCCTAACAGCTTATCTGCTGTAATATAAACAAACAAAAATTAAAAGTATTTACGGGTCAATCAAATAATATGATTATGCAATAATTGGATTACAAACCATTAAATATAAAATTAACCTTCAATCTTTACTTTGTAATCATAAAACAATATTTTAAACCTTTATTTCATATTTACGTACTGTAAAAACACAAATTCAAAATTCAAAATTACACCTACACTACAAACAACAAACAACAATAATGGCCTAAAGTTGAATGCTAACGTGACGACATTATTAATAACAGCTAATAAAGATTAAAAATAATTGCTTACTTTTGCAGAATGTTGAATGCCACTGTAATCCAATTTTGTATGTAATTGACATTAACTTTTAACTAATATTTGAATGCCACAATGCCAGTCAGCTAAGCAGAACAAATTAGATACGAATGAAGTTTACAAAACAGTTCAACGAGCAAGAGCATACAAATCTGTGTGCTATATTTTTGTGTTTTTGTGGACCCACTACACTGCTCCATCAAGGATACATTATTTCACATAAGATATTCCAACAAACTCTCAGGGTACCCCCTGCACTAATGCAAAATAAAATATTATGTAAAAAAGTAAACATTCTTTGAAAAAAATATTTTAAATATTATCGTATTGCATGTTGGGTTAGTGGGTTAGTGAAAGAACATGTAGGGAATCAATTTAAGTTTCGCGCTCTTCCACACTACTCGTACTGTAGTGTAGAACTTGTAAAAGTTAAACGCAAGGTACCCCAGTGCGTGTACATACAGAAATTGACATAGAAAGTATAAGTATTAGTTTTAAGACCTAAATTTTTAGTGTGGTCAGCGTGGCCC
>JAQFYB010001230.1:0-35241 GCA_034694085.1 Pogonognathellus longicornis
ACATACATACATACATACATACAGACAGACAGACAGACAGACAGACAGACAGGAATTTGATTACCATAAAGCATCTCCGATACTCTCCGATACTTAATAAGTTACAATGTAAATCATTCAGATAGTAATCATGTTCATTGCATTGGATTTAACATTCTTATCGTGACATCACAGTATTTTCTTTATGTTATTACATTTTTATGATTCCTACTAAATCCTAATTTGCGTTTCAATTTTCCATATGCTACAAAAATTGTATCCATTATGTTACATTTAGTTCATTGCATTGACGGGAAAAATATTTGTAGTCTACTTTTGTATTAATTAATTGTACCAACAAGTTAATATTGAACTTGTATAAATAAACAGTGCACACGATACACTAAAAAAATAAGCCAGATATTATTGCATAACATTATTGCCTGGATAATTAAGTTAGTTATGTTTAGTGACCTAAAATACAAGAGAAATCTATAATATAATCAGCCAAATGTAATTGATAGGTAATCGAAGGATTCCATTTCTATTTATTTACTCACGTATATTATATGTAAGACATCCCAAATCTATGTTGGTAAACAGATAAGAATGGCTGTTTATGTATAGTAAAGTCACATAGTGGCAGTGGCAGTTTGTTATCAGTATACTTACAATGTATAATGTATGTACGTAACGTCCCTGTCCATCCAAATCGTATTATCGTTTGACTGCGAAACAGCAGTTGTTACTTGAGTTGCTGATGTTGCTTACTTTACTTTATAACTGTCCTTCCTTACAAACAAATGTTGAATAGTAAAGGCCGTCTCTAAAACTCCATAAGCAAATACAACATAGCACATTGATATTCTCTGACAATGTAATTGAAAAAGTATAATATGTATGGTTTATCGCCTGTTTCATTCTATACTCACGTGCAAAGTGCTCTAGTACGTACTTCCAGTACTTGAAATTCATTAAATTATAATAAAATCATCATTACATCTTACATCACATATGAACACATATAAGTTCGTAGTTAGTTGTTTGACTTCCTTATTTACTACATCGACCGAACTAGAATAGCAGATTCTACTAGTTGAGACTGTTTATATCCTTTCCTGCTATATCAGTACATTCACATTGAAATATATACAATAGTGTCTTCTTCCTCTTACTTACATATACAAGTATGAATTTTTGTGTTTACTAAAAAGTAATACACAGCAGTACAAAATCCATAACAAATCGTGCGTTATATCTGTAGGTATATATAACGGCGACAGTTGGTGCAGAACTATTTTATTAAACATTGTAGTTTTATACCGTGAAGGCAGTGTGTACCAAGAGAAGGAAGACTGTGTTTATAAGTGATAAGTGCTGCATGCACCAAAACTGAATACTTTTGGCTTTGACTCGTCTCCTTTGCTCTCTCCAGCTCTCAGGATAGAAGATTCTTCTCTGAGCGAGTCTAGTCTGTCTGGCTTGAGCCTGACTTCACCCGTCTGTATTTAACACAGACTTTACACACAGAACTGTACACACAGACACATTTTATTATTGCCAACAACCAAGGCAAGGTTTTGCCAACAACTCTCAAGTTTGTGAATTAAGACACAGAGACAAAGAGAAAATCAGTTTGGCTGCATCATATTATTAAATTTATTAATTACCGTCTCCACTATATACATCGTCTCTATAAGATTCCTCGACTGTTTACATACAGATATAATATTATACATTTAGTGTGTACCATTCTATTCTCAGCTTCAGTACATTGAGTACATTCTGGTGGCACACTGGAAGTGTGTACATTTATGCATAGCTTGTTTCCTACGATGACTTAGGTAAGAATTGGAGAGAACACTTACATTACATTAGACAAGAGGACCAACGAATCAAGAGGAAGAGTTCTTTAATGAAGTTGTCTACCTTTAAGTTTAAGTCTACACGACCCGTCTCTCCAGTCTCCACAACTGTTTATAATCCTCCGACTACAGACTTCTTGCGTTTTGCGCTGTTTCATTCCTACAATTCTACTCCTGCTTTGGTAAGTAAGTAAATGCAAACTGGAGCATATTCTGTTTTATTACCAAATTCTATAGATCAGCATTTCTCTAATTCCTGTGGATGTGTAGGCATACTACTGTAATTAATAATTGCTTGCGTACCTTTAACTATGACCTTTCATTATCTGTATATATCTTATAGTACGTAATAGAGCGTACTGTACTCATTATCTTTAATTGACCTACCTAGGTATCTAGCTACCTGAGTCATTTCGATCAGTGTTTAGCTCCAAAGTTGCTTTCGAGGTGTTTGTACTGGCAAAACAATGCAATATTCATTTCACCACAACTTACTCTATTTTCTCGATTGTAGATCCTAGGTATGTAATACGCAAATTACATTTTCCGTGAACTTTAATCAAGGTCGTATACAGAAATCAATTTTGGGGAGGGTGAAATCCCAATTTGATGTCTAAAAACATGTATGGAAAATAGCGTGGAAAAATTGATACAATTTGGGACAAAAAATGCACCAAATTTGCTCGTAGCAACTGTACTCTCCCATAAACGGCCTTGACTGTAATCGTGTACATGAAGTGCTTATACTGTGTACTCAAGCAGAGCAGTTTTGGCATTATGTCCTCAAACTGAAAAAGTTAGATAATCCGTGGAGGTTTATATCTACTTAACTTCTCTGTAAATGATGATTAAACAATTGGAATTCGATTAGCTAAGCGGAAAGGATTCATTTAAATATGTAAATTAACCACTCAATACATAAAAATGAAACAAATACATCCACCTTTCCTACTTGGCACCTGAATGAGAGCATCCAGTCATAACAAGTAATTATTACGTGCAAATAAATGCGACGCGGCAACCTAATAATAATTATTTGTTTGTATTGTACATTTACATTTGTTGTCCGCGTGAATTGATCACAAAAGAAAATCTCCCCCCTGTATGTTGAGA
Organism: Pogonognathellus longicornis; assembly: GCA_034694085.1. Classification (NCBI taxonomy): domain Eukaryota; kingdom Metazoa; phylum Arthropoda; class Collembola; order Entomobryomorpha; family Tomoceridae; genus Pogonognathellus; species Pogonognathellus longicornis. The sequence continues at coordinate 2,958 of JAQFYB010001230.1, forward strand.
AGTTTATAGCTCATTAAAGTACGAATGTTGGGTGTTCACTTGGTGTTCACAGAAGGACGTTGTACAGAGTATAGGTGTTGTGTGCGGATATCCATAGAAATTAAGTATTATTATTATGCATGCAAAACTTACTTTGCCTTACTAATATAAGTAAGGTACAAATTGAAACTAAGTCTAATAAAGTCTGTTACATAATGTATGACAATTGTAAGTTTAACATGTTCCATTTTCACATAAACAAGCATTTGCACTTGCAATCAGTTTTCAGACTGGTTGCAACTCCCCTTTGTGGTATTTCCTTGAAAGTTTTATCTACATAAACACTTGGTGGAATAATTCAGAAACTGGTATGGTTTATTCAGTGCTTTATTCCAATCTACAGTAATAATCAACCTGGAAGTGTCACGACAATTGTAATACTAATGCAATTTAGATAGCACTACTGAACTACTAATAAATACCTAGCAATACTACTACTATACACTACACAGATAAAATGTATGGGGGAAATGAGAACGTTTGTTGTATTTTGAAACATGCTGTCGAAAGTGTCAGTGTATGATAAGGAAGTAATAGAATATTTTCATCCCAGAACACCCTTTCGTGTCAACTGTATGTATACACATGAAATCGGTTGTTGTGTTGTATATATTTATGCATCTACTGTATATATTTAAGTGTCTGGCCAAACAGGATTTATTAAAGCATTATTGGCTACATATTTAATATTAAGAGGTAGTAGACACTTAAGACACAGACATTCCATTGCCGTCAAGCTCGGAAAACTGGGATGTTGTCAAGAAAATGAAAAACACACATTTTGGACATTTTCTCTCATACAGCGTAAATACATGTCTGTGAGCATAAAACCTCCATGTTTTGTGCATACATAATGGCTACACATCGCATCATGTCAGCTTCCATTATGTGAATGTGAAAGGCAAAGTGACATTAGGCAATTCTGTTCACCTGCTTATGTGGGTAAGCAGGGTGGTGGTATGTGCAGAATTTCAAGAAGATGAAATACACTCACACAAAAACTAGTGTGTACTGTATGTAGCAATGTGGGTGAAGTGAAGACTGGAGATGACGAAAGAAAAACTGTGTTTTGTGTGTGATTGTGTGAGTGAGCTAACAATGAGATATGTGTGAGAAAAAGAAGACGAGACACATTTGTATTACTACCTATACTACGTGCTCACACTTCCTTTTCTCCCTGGTTTTTCTTGTAGTACCTATATATCTGTACAAGTACAACTTCTTTGCTTTTGCTACTGCTACTGTCTTATTGTAAGAGTGTGGTAGAACTAGTATTTTATGTGTATATTGTATTATGCTAAACTTGAGTGAGTGTGTGAGTGAGAGAACATTAGATACAATACCATACCTTACCTTATATTTGTACATTTACCTTATCATGGTATCTTCAGATCGCTTTGCTTTGCTTTTGCTTTGGTTCTCCCATTGACGAAACATTGTGTGTAGTATGTAGTTCTTTCTATGGCAGTAGAACTAGTAATAATAAAAAGTACATCGTGGCAGTACATGCCACCTGGGCGAATGGAGTGGTATAGCTTAGCTTACCTGACTAGTTACAATATTGCCTTACTTTAGTTACTATGTATACTAAAGGAAAAACTAAGTTTTTGACTGACGGTTCTTGTGTGTATGGATATGCGCGACTTGTATGGGGCACTCAGGGGCGGGGGCATGAGACGAGGCTAGACAAGGCAAGTCCTCTGGCTCTCTGGAATGGAATAGAACTATAGATGCACATTGATTTTCTCCAGTACATGCTGGAGTCTTGAACAGGAAACCGTACCGTGCCAACTTCTCTCCTTCTCCTCGCTCTCAAACCAAACCAAAACAAAGTCTACGTTTCAAAGATACGATACTTCTCTCTCTGTCTCGCTCGCTCTCGCTCTTCTGCTGTAAGTAGCATATACATCATTTTTAGTTTTAGTTTACATAGATATATTTGTGTGTATACACTAGTCTATTTATTTGTATTGTACAACATGTATGTAGCAATTAGTAGGTGTGTTTCTAAGTTTTCACAGCCTTTTAGTGTAGCCATTTCTCGTCAATGGTAACAGTGTGTACTACTATGAAACATAGAGTAGTAGTAATTGAGATTTTACTTTGGAGGCTTTCTTACTTTATGCCCCGTATCCCGGAACATAAAAACTTCCCTTGTTCTCCCTGCTCTGGCTTGGAATTCGGATTTCTGCTTGTTACTCACTTACTCACATACTCGCTCTGGTAATTCATATAACCCTTTGAGTACGGCGGTATGCACTCTGCTTTGTGTAGTAAATGCACCTCGGTGAATTCCCTGGTTTTATAAGGTGATTTTATTAAGGGATTGGGTGTGTGTAAAATATTAATGAAAACAAGACACATGCATGATGTATCTGTATGGCAATAAATAAATAGTATTATTATCAGACTAATCAAACATTTGTGATTGAAAGAGTTTTGTTGGTATAAAGCAGTATTTCACAATGCATGTATATATTGTCGTATATTATGTAGGTACTGTTGCTTTGCTGCTACGCACTTTCACTCTAATATTTTATGTCATCAATCAGGCATTTTCTGTTGTACTCGGCTTGTACATAATTAACAATTCGATCAAATTACTTCATAATTTTACAGGTTACAAGAATTAATGTAGGGACCTCACTCGTGTAAGAAACTAGCAGGAAATAATATTAATATATGTGGCGAGAGCTATACCGCATTCATGGTCAGTCAAGTTGGTTGCAGTTTGCCATATATAAGATTTTTGACGTTTATGCCTAGCTACATTACACATTGAGTTTACACATCATAAGAATCATATTGACTTGTAAGGTTGATTTATATGGGCACTGTATACCACGGTTGTACCACACATGTGGTAGTACCTTATATTTGAGATTATATCGTTAAAGAATTTCTAATATGAAGATTTATAACTTGATATGAATCTTATCAACGATAAGGGCGAAAGGATTTACGGGGTATGACGACACGATTCTTTACGGACTTTAGCTATGTGACGCTGTAATTTTTTCTTGCTAGAACTGTGCTGAAGGCTGAGTGGCTTGTTCAAATTCAACTTTAGTTCATACTTAAGGATTTACTCTGAGCACAGGCAGAGCAGAAAGTAAAATAGTGTTCTGTGCAGTCAATAGTTTAGTCAGAGACAAGCTGTGCGGTTGGCGATACACAGCGAACAAGGCTCCGTAAACTAAACATTATAAACTTGCGTCATGTGGAATAAATATTATGGGGAAAGTCGAGCGAGTGACAAAGGAGGAAGGAGAAACTAAATAAAAACGCCAAGTTGGACGCTAGGAAATCATATGTTGTGTATAGTGTATGCACACACAAAAGTATATAGTCTGCCAACAAAACCAAGACAAGAAGCCAAGCATGGAATAGCGTCGCGTGGCTGTAAGAAAACTAACAAAACCATTTCCCAGAGCAAAACAGTAAAGACACACACACACATCACATCCTTAGCTAAACAGAAGTGATTGAGAAAGATTAAAAGCAAAGCAAGCAAGGCACAGAGACTGTGACGCTTAGTATGTAGAGTGTTTTACCAATTTGCCCACCAGCTTTCCGAACATTTCTTACGAAACAAAGTGGTAAACAGTATAAATCAACTAAGGTAAGCACTAACTACACAAGTCTATGTGAACACAAGACGTAAGAGCTCACATAAAAAATTGCACACGTTAGTGTGAGTTCAAACCACGAGAAAATAATGTGTATTTTAGTACTTTGACTTACGCCAGCAAGGTAGCTTGCTACATTTCAAGTCAAAAAGAAAACGAGTAAATTGACTTGTGATATTAAGTTAAAAAAATTGATATTTGTTTTAGATACATATAGGTACATCACATACAGATACTACATTTATACAGATATACACAACGAGTTGAGGCAGACAGCGAGAAGGTAATTTCGAAAATGACATTGTTTTATTAACTTACTTTACTTTTCGCAGTGTCCTTTAGAATACACACTAAATACTATACACATAGTACCTACTAAGTAATATGTATGTACCTACACCTAGTAAACATAAAGTATAAAAGCTATATGTAGACTTCCAGACTTGCAAAGAGAAAAATCGGGAGCTGGACACGATAATACGACACAGTAGAACTTGTATATGAGAAAGTGACGTGCGTGACATGCTACGACTTGTGCTAATCCCCCGTGAGACGAGTAGTGATATAAAACAACATCAACTGTCATTTGATGGACGGCTAAAGTAATTCTCTGTGATGCACTGGAAACGGCATGCCGGGTAATTGTTAGAGAGAATTCTTTGAGAAGCTTGTCGCGGTTGTCCTACCTTCATACTAGTAGTGTATCTTTACATTGTTTTTACCTGGACTGATATGGAAACCTGTAACGTAAGAACTTTTTCTATTCCACTGACAGTGCCCATACAGGCCACTATCATTCTACTAACTCTAAGACAATAAGCACCACTAGTAGCATTCCTCCAAATACACTTTTTCGCCATTATTTCACTAACGAACCACGATGAGGAATAATAGGTACTTGATATTACTAGTACTTCTAGTACATACACTCCAAGTACTAACATTTAGTAGTAACTTTTAAAATTGTAGTCAATAGTCCGTTGCGTTGTTGTTGCCGTTCAGGTGAAGGTATCACATCAACTTCCGCTTGCACAAAACAAACCTTGTTTTGCACATGAAATGTTTTCAGCACAGATTGAGAGCTTTATACTTGTAGTTTATGGGGCTGAAGAATAATGGTATATACAAAAGCACTAAACAATTTTACTGTTTTGTTTGTGACTGACACAGAACAACAGGATGATGTAGGTAACTTATTCACAGATTCTACCTTGTGTTAGCATCCTAGTACATATACTTTTATAACAGTTTCTGGACAGTTAAAGTCTGCTTTTATAAAGGTATATATAAGTATTTGCAAGTTTAGGTTAGCTAATGTTAGTGTTGCCTAAGTGCATGCGGATGTTGCGTCTTGTTTTTCAACTATAATAGAACTTCCTTAGGCTAACCGAGCGTAGCTACGAGAGAGAATAATTTCTTTGCAAGTCTCCTTTCTATGTTTATCTGTCGACAACTTGTGAAATTCTACTTGAGCTGTACAGATAGAATATAGCGAATCTCGTACGTAGCACGACAGCTTAAAAACTGCTTATGCAGACGTACACAACACTATCCTTTTTATTTGTAATGTATATAATGTGCACAGATAAGCTGCGTAAGTTCATAGCAAGTTAGATAGATGTTTATTATGTATGTATGTGCAATACGTTGAAGTAGAGAGGTATACAGCATATTATACTTAAGGTGCTTCTGTGTATTACTTATACTACCTGCTTCTTGTAGTAGTAATAGTTATGTTGAGTTTTTTGAGTACCTTACTTACTCTTGTATACTAGTAGTACTACATACTCATATCATCCGCATCCTTTTCATTTCTGCATTTACCTCTACTACTGTTAAGTCAGAAGATGAGATTCGAGTCCAACGACCAAACGACCTTTTGAAAATTTCATGTTTACTCCCCTGTTTGTTGTCTGACGTTTTTTCTTCTGTTAAGTGGCAAGTTGATCGGGAGGAAGAGACGAGAGTGAATTCGATTCCAAGTACCACCTTAAAGTTTCGCTCTGTTATCGTCTATCGTATGTCTCTGCACTTGCAGCTTATAATATAGTACACTTATACACATAGAGACACTTCGTATACCTAAAATAAGTATAAATAGTAATAGTAGTGCTAGTGTCTGTAGTGGTTGTAGTAAAATAGAACTTTTAGCCGAATAGCACTAGTACTGCATGCTACTACATATATAGTATATACAAAATCCTAATATTATACATTGTCCATGTCGTCGTCTTCGCAATCTCACGCGACACCCCATCATATTGAATTGTTGCCTTGTCGTTTTCTGTGTCGTCTTTTATTCTTGCAGTAGGTACACCTATATTCATAGACATGTATACACATGTATACTGCCTGTCTTGTGCATAAAACCTGGTAGATATTTTATGTGTGAGCTATAGAGCGAAAAAAGAAGTCGATTGACGACAGACCATAACACTCGCCGTAGTCTTACACTAGATATAACTAAAGTCGAGAAAGACGATTCACATAATCCTTCTCAATCCATCCACATAATGCAGCCGAAGTAGCGTGTAGAGTTTCTATACACTTCATATACAAGTACAGTCTTTGCATGTAACGTTATACTCATTGACAGTCATACCATAATAATAAAAATATCCATTCAAAGATCATAACACTACTATTTAAACGTCCATTCTAACTAATACCATTTACGATCTCGTCTATATAGAAAACCAACTGTAGCCAGATCTATCCACGTGCTTTAGTTCTAGTCTTGTGTGTGTGTGTCTTCACTTATCTCAACCAACAGTCCTCCAGAATGTATCACACATAATTCCCTGATTTCCAATGTTCTTCATCTCCAGCCATTTTACGGGACGCATAAAATACTTTATGCGTGTAATCAATTGCTGTTTATTAACTTACGTAATGTACCTTACAATTCATTGCCATTCTCCATCTTTGACAACATTCTATATGCTTACATGCATGGTCATTTCATTTCTAACAATAAACAACTATTCAACTATAATATAGCTACCAGTCAGAATCTTGTTCATAGACAGAATCACAGAGTATTGTAAATACACACTAAAATGTCATGCCAAAAATGTCGTTATATTTTTTGTTCGGAAGATTTGGTTATAATACTACTAGTTGAAAGAAGTTATTGAATCATAGAATTTTTGTCAATAATGCAATTACTGCACAGAAGGTAAAGAATCTATATAGGTTTGGTTGAAATAATTTATACTTCACCTTTATTATTTGGGTCTGCGTTGCACAAGTTTGTGTAAAACAAATTGGTGAGACTATCATTATAATCCATACCCTTGAAGCAAATGACATTTAATCACATGTATAATTATTTAGTATCTGCAGGATTACGTAAATGATACTGTACAACATTACATGATCCTTTCACACATGTTAAAGCAGTTTCTTTTGTTAATTGATTAGGAAGATTTAGGTGGGTACTTCATTGTTTTAAGAAATAAATCACTTGTAATGTTGTAATTCCTCGTGCTCCTATATATACCTATAAACCAATAAATTCCACGGGATGATGCAATTTTGTGTTTAATCTGTAGTTCTTACATACATAATGTATATAACATATACCTATGTTATATTTTCAGCAACATTGTGCCTATGAATGTATAGGTTTACAGTAAACTACCAGCTCAATGTTTTTCAAATTACAAATACAGTAATAAATCTAGACTATGTATTTATCGAAAAATAACAGTATTTAAAGGTTGTACGGTATGCCTCTAATATATAATGTTATAATAAACTACTGCAACAAAGCATTTATTAGCTGCAGTACATGGAGATACAATACAAACGGAAAATACATCATCGTAAGACCATGCTGATGTTAGAGGCATACACTTACTGTTTATTAAAGAGTATGAAACAAGCTACATAAAGGCATAAATGGATAGCTAATCTGGGAAGTGCAAACATAATAACGCTTTCATCGGTTATATTGGTAATGCAATGCAATGGTAGTACAAAATACAACCATCAGTTCCAATTCAAATGTAACCAGCTACTAGCAACATTGCTTTAATAATTTTGTCACACACTACGGTTCCAAAGCCAATATGTATCTGAAATACAACATTTTGAAGCAATGCAATGCAACACACCTACATCTATTCCCAGCCTTTCCATGTGTACTCTATACCTATTGGTTATGTTAGAAAAATAATATTGAACACATCTATTAAGTCTTGTGTATACTGTGAATGCATCGCGTATATAAACAATTTTTTGCAAAGGTCTACTAAAATACATCATCGTTTCGAATGAACGTTCTAATTCTTATTCGTATTCTATTTTAGACGAGTACAAGTCAACTTTGTAGCAATGAGAATGAAGTTAAAAAAGTCTAGTGGAATCAACAACCGATCAGATCCATAGCCAAGTGATTCTGCCGTCTTGTTCTTGAGTCTTGGAGATTGCTGTAAGTAGAATCTATATAGAGAGACAAGTTAACTGCTGTGAAGAAGAAGAAGAAGAAGAGGTTCGTGGAAGAAGTATTTGTGCAACTGAAACTCAAAGAGGCAAAAGCCAAGAGAATACAGACGTTGTTGTTACTACTTTGTTACTGTTGAAGAACACAAGTTAGAAAAGGACACGACACGCCAATACTTACATATTACACGAAGAGAGATCGAGACACATTTGCTTTCAGCAGCTGAGCAGCAGCAAAGCAAATGACCATGCAGTAAAGTAAAGTAAAATAAAAGCTCAACTTGCTCCGTGTGTATTGAGTCTTAAAGCTGTATAAGTATTACAAAGTGCTTACGTAGAATCCTAGAGACACAGCGGAATACAGCAGCATTCACAGCAAATCGATACTTGCAAAACTATTTGACTTGAAAGTTGTAAAGGTTTTGCAAAGAGATACGTATTGGATATTTGGATGCATGCATGCTCGCAAGACAAATACGCACACAAGTACATAAAAGTGAAGTAAACGAATAGCATCAAGTTTTAAACCCGGGTTGCAAAGAAGTAAGCCATTAATGCATAGCCTCCTCCTGGATACTTTTTAACCAAACTGTGTATGTGTCTGTACAAACTTGTGTATTGGAAGTGTATTGCGAGTTCTGCCTCAACTTCACGTGTAGTAAATGTACCATACTGAACAGAAAAGATATTAAACTCACCGTCATATCTCGCGAATAGTCTCAATTTTGTAAACCCAAAGAAAACCAAGACCAAGAATAAGTAAGACAAGAACAAGAAGGAAAACTCTCTTTGCAAATCGGGCTTCAACTTTTCCAACTTTAACTTCATCTTACGTGGTAAGTCAAGTAGAGTCAATCTAAACTAAACCAAAAGGTTACTTAGATAGTTGCTTGGTGTTTATTCAGCTTTTAACTTCATTTATGTACGGAATTGCCTTCCGTGGTTTTCTCAGTAGTTTACATTTTACTTTACGTGGTTTACAACGCAAATCTTGTATTTGCAAATATCTGACTGTATGGTCTTTTACGGAATTCAAAATTAATGTGTATGTTGTATAAAGAAGTTGTACAGTGTATGTAGGCTATTTCTTTTGCTAAGTAAATCTACCCTAGTTTTTAATGGAATTTCTACTTGTACACGCAAGGGAGTCATGAAATCTAGTTCAATCTTCCTTCGTTTATTCCAGAAACTAAAGATCACATCTTAGGGAAACTATCCTACATTTATGAATTGTACGTATGGAAGAACATAACTTTAAATTGACAAACGTCATAGGTATTTTATAATCCAATAAAAAATTGCCAAGCCTCATCGAAAATGTCAACACGCAAAGTAATTTCATTTACTTTCTAACCACACACTGATGTCTAAATCAGCAGTTACCGCTTGACAGAAAACACTTATTTGTTGCTTTTAAGTTGAGAAATTATTAAAAACAAATCTCCGGGAGAAAATTCTCTATCTGAATTTTGATTTAAATTGGTTTTCTCGTCTGCGTCTTGTTATTGTGCATAAACAAATTATGAGTCCCAAGACGATACTTGTAAATTTAGTCATTACATTTTTAAGTGCGTCATGAGGTACTACTGTACCCTCTCTAAGCTAAGTTTGTTTCATATAATTTTTGTTCCCCGGCTCTCGTAACGTAACTCATTTAGCAACTGCTAATAAATCAGAGATTGAGATTGAAGCGTTGTAAATCAGTTAGCCATTACTGGTGTTAATATTATAACCATAACTATGAAACATTGAAGCAATTTGCATAATACTGTAAAAATTAAAATAACTTAAGAATCTATTTTTAAATGGTTATTGAAAGTATTGATTGAAAGTCTAAAGTCAAAGTGGGTAATAAGTTACTTACTACCCACTTTGGTCGAGTATTTCTATTAGCCTGCTAGCATTCAGACTGTTAACAATGGGAACTACTAGTTAGTAAATAAGTAAGTGGTAAGCTTAGCTGTGAATAGAACATAACATCTTAATGCAAATTTTCTTTTAATAAAGGTCTATTTTAAACGTTGAACAACAACACGAGCTATATTTAGAAACACACATAGTTACATGGTTAGTTCATGCATAGTTTTCGATGCCAATGAATCGCAATGTGAATGTCACGAGGAAACTAAAGAAAACTTATGCATGTGGCCTGCCTGTGTTCGGATAAATTTCCATAATAATTCACCATCACTTGTGTTAGTAGCTGTGTAGCTTATACTCATACTTTTTCTAACGTGTTTTGTTGTTCGACTTCAACTGCCAGTTCGTCTCGAGACGATGACTTGAGTTTATGTCTACTACACACACAATACATACATACATACACAGTACCTGATTATATTTTATTATGTGCTGAGAGCATATAAATCCTACCTACTTATATTTGTGTTACGACATACAACATACGGAATACTATACAGCATTTGTTTAACACACAAGATGAATGTGTTTCCATCATTCATTTTTATATCTTGTATACATTTACTGTTTACTGCTTAACTTATTATATGATTTTCATTGACTCTTTCAACCTGTATAGGCGTTGAAAAGGTAGAAAAGGAAAATATGCTGTAACCATTCCATTCAGTCAACCTCCTTCATTGTGATAGGGTCACATTGTCACATTGTATTGTATACTCAAAATGAGACGAAACAATCACTACGAAAAATTGTACTTATATATACGCTTTGTTGCATACAAATAATAATATCGCTTGCAAGGGTGGCTTTTCAAAGAAACAGTCGGGGTGGGTCATCATTACTAAAATATTAGTACTTCATATATGAATGTATTGTTGTGAACATTTCATGACACTTCCTGACAACAATATTCCTGTGTTTTCAACGTTTAGACAAGAAATGGAAAAACAGTGACTTGCATTTTTATTAGGTACTACATAAAAGTTTTCACTACAAACACCTACAAAAAGTTACCTACCAAGGTAACTTTTTGTAGGTAACTGTAAATATTGTAAGGTAATTACATTCTAAAGTTGTCAAGGAAGTTTATGACATTTCAGAAGACTGGAGCAGTTTTAAGTTTCATTTAATTCTAAAGTATGAACATTGAAAACATATTTTTTTCTTACTATATTCATTTATAAAGTCGATTACTAACTCATAATCAGACACACATGTTTCTAAAAGTACTGCACATCGTTAACCACTGGTTATCGGTACTTTAGCTATCTTTATGCAGCCGGAAGCCTATAACTCATGAATAGCATTCCTTTTAAACAAAAAGTATGGTTCTCATTGCATGTGTAATTGTAACTAATGTCACAGAGACTAATGATTTAACATTTCATTCCTACATTGATTTATGTCTCGCTTGGAAGTAGTAAGTACCTACTAGTCAGAAAAACTAAAAATGTTACTCATGGTAGCTACTCTTTTGACAAATATTAATACATAAAGACTATGATAAATTATCTGCATGTTAAAGTTACTAAGTATTAAGTACACACAAACTTTAAAACCAACGCGTTGTCTATGACTAAGCTTTCAACAGGCATTAAGGGTGCTCTGTTGGGAACACTTTTAATACTATAATAGTTTTACAAGAACAATTATTAACGAACCTTTATAAGTTGAAATGATAGTTTTACAATGTGGTGAACTGAAGGGGTGAGCTGTTGCATGTTCATTTCCCTTTCTTTTCATGTCGCGAACACCTGTAACTCATTATTATTTCATTAAAAATACATTTTTGATCATTTCCCCCTGTTTCGCTAAACTTTTCTCTAAATTACAGATATACAGTACAAATACAGTTTGGAATTGTGTTTGCATGCATTCTTAAAAATTACTCCTCATAGCGTTTGTCAAATATCTTGTCGTGACAATGTAAAGCGTGATCAATATGAGCGATATGCAGTTAGCTCACGGTAAACTGTAATTGCTTTTTAACAAAAGCCAACAGTTTAAGTATTAGGGGATACGTACGTATTTAATAACAACTCAAGTTCAAAAACAATCATTTCATACTCAGAAATGGAATAAAATGAATATACTTTGGTAGGTACAAATATGTATGATTTGTACTTTTGTCTCACAGTGAATGTTACTTGTTATAACAATGAGCGTCCCTATATAAACTTGCAACGAGGTTTTTAAGTTAAGGTAAGGTTAATAGAATTTTAACTTTATGAAGTGCAAAGTTTGGTCAGTTGGTATTGGTACACATGGTAGAAGTACACATTTGAAAAGTGTGCTATGTACTTAATAATTTTTAAGGGTCCACGATATCCAAACTACAACCGATTGAATCAATGAATGCTATATTATGGTGGGTACATGTTATGCAATTTTAATGGATTTTTTCACACAGCAAGCACAAGCACAACTATAATCAGCCAATTAATAAATGATATCGTAGATGGCTTGAATCATTCATTATTCCGATCCCTCCGCAACAAGAAGAAAAAGTTTCCTTTATTCTTGTAATTATTGAACAATGGATGCCAACGAATGTTTTACTGTTATATTTTCTTGTATTCTACACCACGCTATTAACTACTACTATGCAGTAGGTACCTACAATTGTACGGAACAGCACACTATTAAAAATATAAGTATTGCTTGAAATTATAATTCGTAACTTAGGATTGCTAGGTTATTGTCATTTTATACCCATCGTAATTCTACTATTTTTATTGTTAAATAACCACATCATATTTTCTCCATATAAGATTGTCTTTTAGATAACAATCATATTTTTGTTACTAATCAAACTGTCACGCATGGCCTACACTTAAAAGTTCTTTGTTGCGATCAAGCTTAAGTGACTATTAACGAGTTTACCAGCAATAATAAACTAAAAAGTTAGTTTATATCTATAATTGCACTTTCGCATTTCGGTGTAGCTACTATTATCATGTGTAGAAGTAGTTAATAGGTACCAACTATAATTTACACTTCTTGTATGTACACATTGAGGTATATTGTAGAATACCTGTTAATGGCAGACACTTATGTATACCTATACCTATTGTTAATGCAATACTTTTGGCTTCTGAAGTTTTCGTGTCTTTGAAATGTTTAATATACAACAATAGAGGCTGAGGGGGACACTGACACTATGTGAGTGTGAAAAGTAATTTTCTATACTATACGTGACTAGGTAAATAAGAAAGATTTGGTTCTGCATGTAAGCAATAGCGAACACGTAAATGAGATGTGATTCTTTTAACTTGGCATTTGCATTCTAACCATCCACAATACAGTTCCTTCTTATATGTAATTAATGACATTCATAAGTTGCTAAAAGTTTTTCCAGAGTTGGTATATTCTAAAATCATTAAAGCATTTGAAATTGTGTACCTAGTTCATAAGATGTTAACTACATGAAAAGTTAAGAAATATATTAACACAACTACATTGCCGTTTTTTTATACATTTCATAGTGCTATCATTATAAATGTCTGAAAATGGTTTAAAGGTAATTATAGAGCAAGACTTTAGTAGTGACTAGCTATTTTTGACCAAAATACTTACTTGTTATAAACTAAATTTTAATGTTCGCTTAACCAAAGTTAAGGGTAAAAAACTCACGTTGATTTCATGCGTTTCAGTATTTATGTTCTAAATAGAAGTATTGCATAATGTAGCAATTTTGGAGAAGAAAAAAATGTATTTATTAATATTACGAGCATGGAAGGAATTCAATGTTTGGGTAGCACACATTCGCGTCCATTTTGGGTTCTACGTGTATAACGAAACTGCGAACTATGCGAAGACGTAATTTGGTGTCGCATGTGTTCCTATACACGTATACGCCTTGCGATGGAGATATTGCTTTGAAGAAAAACTTTCAGCAGCTCTTTTAGCACATAGAAGAAGAATATTGCAGTAAGTTATGTTATAAATGACCCCGTGGAACAAGGATGTGGTACAACAGTAAAATTATGTTTATAAGAATTCCGAATAAATATGACGCAAATAATAATTTCGGGCACACTGTTTGTATTCCAAATACTAGGAGGGCCTTGGTTTCAAGAATAACATTTTTCTAGATAAACTTGCCATTTCCGTTGGGAGGCAGAGGCACAAGGCAGCTGTGCTTTCATTTAGAAAGTTAGAAAATGCTTTTTTCCTCGGCAGAAATAAGATTCCTCTTCTTTCATGAGTGTAGATGAAGCACTGCACGTACTTCCTTCGGCAAGACAAGCTCTTCTGGAACGTTGCAGAACGTGGGGTGTCTTAATGATTGAGACTGATATGATTTTGAATTACTTTTGCTGCCATCACCTATGTAATTCTGAAAAATGAGGAGAGCAAACATGAAATTGTATTTTCAATGAAATCTGTGAGGTGTTCTTAGTTCGTCTTTAGAAGAAACTTGCAGTCTCTTGAGATGATAATGCACAGAACATGTCTAGCACGAGATCATCAGACAATACAATACTTGACTGATGAACTCCTTTGCTACTCTTTTGGGTTTCTAAACGCATACTTCACTACAACACTCCATTTCCTCTGAATGTAATACCGTAATAAGAAAGGAAGTTACACAGAATGAGAAAAATATTATTATGAAACTCCACTCCACATACCGATACACTGTATTTTGATTTCTACATTTTTCTGCATTCATTTTCTCTTTTCTTTGAGCTTCAGAATGTTTGGATTCTAACACACTAGATTTCTTTCCTTGTATTTCTTTCTATAAACTTAAATTTAGAAAATGTTACAAAATAGAAAATTTACACAATACAACCAGGCCAGGGCTCATAACACATCCTACATGCCTCCAGAGAAAGTTGTTCATTTCATTTCAGCCAGTGCATAAATACAGCTCCCTTTCCTATCCAAGCCAAAAACACAATGCAAGGCACACAATATTTGTTTGCGTTTCGTTTACCCCACAGATTACATAGAGATACAGTCTAAACAAAATCCTTTGTTAAGAACAACCTTCAGCATAACATTACATAAAACTCATAACAGCAATTCTACGTGTTCATTAAGACAATTGGAAAATTGGAAATGGATATAGCTGCAATATACGCTAGTAAGAAATACAGCAACAAAAAAAATGAACAAGAATTGAAAAGCACGTCCATGATCATGATCTCTCTCTCTCTCTCTCTCTCTCTCTGCAGCAAAGCAACGCATTGTGCATACTAATTAGTGAAATATGTCTAACACATAATTTCCTCTTAACTACAAACAACAATAAACCCTACACGTCTGCACATCTTTAGTAAACAGTACATGACACCCCAGCACAATACAATAATTTCTTCCTATACCCCAGGAACTTGGAGGCGAGTATCATATAGCAGAATAGTATACGTACTACGTAGTAATAAACCATCATCTGCTTTGACAGTACAGGAGTTCTCAATAATATTGACTAAATTACAGTTACTATATTATGTCCACACAATATAATACCCATTCTCTTTAACTCTGAACTCATCTTCCATACATAATACTGCTCTAAAGATTTCATAAGTAACCTTTAGGAATTTCTGGAAGGATGTAATATTATTGGACTATCGTAAAACAGAATTCTGCTAATAAAGGAGGTTGAATTATATATTGAGTTGCTTGGAACATTAAGTTAAGACAAAAGGCTGTGGTAGTAATAAAAGGAAGGAAGAGTAATACCTAGGTATTTTAATTTAAGTTCTTCAATGACCAGATGCAATGTAATATAAGAATGCAATGCCGAGTGTAGTCTTTCGTAATTTCCAGATGAGATTTTACATAGTTGTTTTTGCTGCCTTGTTTCCAGTCTGCTACATGTGCAGTCCATTAGTTATATGTCAAACAGTCGGTTGAGAGGAAAGTTACAGTCTTGCCAAGCGTAGACTAATCTTGAACAAGTACACAAGCAAACAAACTCATTCACAAGTGTAACGAATACAACTTACACAGCCAAGATAAGTTAAGTGTGTATACAGCCAAGTTAAGCCACGAAAAGGAGATGAAGAGTATCTAGAATACAATGTATACTGTAATATATTTTATACGTAACAATGCTTCAAGATTTCTAAGCAGAGGTTTCCATTATCCATGTGTTTACTCCTCTGGTGCTGGATGGTGGCTGTCAGAAATACTTATTTGCTTCGAATGTTATGAATGATACCTAGATAAGTATATAAATAATAATATTATTATTACATTATGTCTAGACACTGTGGTTTGACGCTCATCATGTGGATGCATTGGAGATATGTAGTATAATACTACATATCTCCAATGCATCCATTGGTAGTAGTAGTAGGTATACATAATACTACTAGTATTATGTATACCTACTACTTCAAGGAATGATAATCTTCAATAATATTTGTGTATCAAAACCCAACGCTTAATGTTTTTGACTTTTTATTTCCTTGTGTCATGTTCACATGGTATTATTCTGCATGACCGTGAAGAAAAATATCTTACGCATGCATGCAATGGTTCCGCATTATTACTTTGAGAAAAAATTATTATTACTCAATCTTATTCCAACCAAAAGTTATCTTTATCATACCATGATTTCGTTACAAGGATACAATACAGATATTATAGAAGTCATACTGAAGATTTCATATGTCATAATAACATGAAAAATATGCACAAAAAATAATATACATTCATCACACTCTTCAAGTGCAGCATCCACCATGAAAAGAAAAGTGTCAGTTGTGTCACTGTCAGAGAGTACAGTGTTGAATGCAACTGAAAAAGTACGTAGTGATATTCATCATAAAATATGTCTTTTCATCGTTTGAAATGTAAACAGGGGAAGGATGTACACAGTATATTCTAGTAGCTGAACACTCCGATAAAGTTTCTAATTCAAATACCTAGGAGTATTCATACACACACAAGCCATGTGTGTATACAGTTGTATTCTAGAAAATGTCATCTTGGTTAGCAAGAGTAGCTTCCGTCTGTTTGGAAAGAGTGTGACTCTAAGTTATAGTCAAGTTGGAACATACATCCACTGCATATTAATCAGGATCAAAACTTTTTGCCAATAGGAAACTTTGCTAGGTAATCAGACTGAAAGAAGAAGATAGCGGAGCAAAGTGTCTGTACGTACTCTCGTGCATGTGAAGTTCGAGTTGTAAATACTAAGCAGGAATGAATTACCTCGTACATTCAGCTCAGAGAAATAATATTCGATAGCTACTACTAGAACTACAATACTTCACTTTGTTAAGCTGTCGCTTATAAATATACTTGTGGCTTAATCTTGTGTGAGTCTGTATATTGTATGTCTCATATATTATGGAATTAGTGCACACACTCAAGTTAATACTTAAATGAACTATGATATAAGCTATCTATTGTGGATTTTGTATTACACTATGACTACACTTAATACAGTCCTACTTACCTAACCTACCTACCCATATACTATTTGTACCACCACCACCTATCTGTTTCTATGATACTGAAACTCTGTCTCTTGGAGAACATATACAACAAAGTGTAAGAGTGTGGATATAATTGCATATAGGTAAAGGAGAACGAGAATACTAATGTGTACGTTAGCTCACACAGTGACTTTTATCCTCTGTATGATACTCAGCCAGAAAATTTAACGACACTTGAGCAGACGAGCTACTTTTTACTAGTATTATCTCTGTATCCAATAATAATACGTGTCATTTACGTCTACTCCACGCTATGCCTTAGTGAGGTTAAGCTCTGATAGTGATGGAAAAGTATTTAGTAGGTAGGTAGAATGTATACTGGATAATCAATGTAAGATACGCAGCAGAGTTATATAATACTTACCTACTTACAATGTGCCCTATACTTTGTATGTTGTATAAAGCTGAAGAACAGATTGTTTCAAGTACCAAGTTAAATTGGGTAGAATACCCTTTGTGTTCCTATATACTTGACTTACAAATTACAAACACAGTTACACACACAAACTTTGTTTTAGTATTGTATAGATTAAACTAAATAGAAAGGTAAAATGTTGAACAAATAGGTTTAGTCAGTGTATAGAAATGAAATATATGCTCTTATACTTTTACAGTAATTTAGCTGTGTGTGTATATTGGTATTGTATATCCCGTAGTATTGGAAATGAAATCCCCAGTCTTTAGAATGGGAGTAGGTATCCATAATGCCAAAAGTAATTATTTTTCAATTAACACAAAGGTGCACATAATGCTTTCAGCATGTACACTCTAAATGAGACTCTAAAAGCTTTATTTTAACCCAAATCAAACAATGAATATGAAATGATTGAATTGAATAATGGATTTAGATAGTGGATAGTGTGTGTGTGTATTGTATTTTGCCCGTGACTCGACTCAATGTTCATGTTTGTATTTGATTAGCTGTGGCATGGCTAACGTGAGAAATAGCAAGGTTGATTACGACAGCATTTGTGTTTTAAAGTACTACTATGAAGGGATAGTGTATAATGTTTAGACTCACATTCATTTCTTGAATAGAAGGGTCAGTAGTGTAGTTTTACGCTGTATTAGTAAAAGCGAGAAGGGATATTCTGTTATTCTGGACGTGTTGTATGAATTGGATTTGCCAAAGGTTTCATTTGCATTGAATGCTGTAGTCAAATCTAGTGCAATTGTAATGTTACACAGAATCTCAGTTTTTGACAAAGAGAGATTCGATTTAAATTCCAGGGATTTACTTTCACAGCTTGGGGTCTCCGTGGAGTATGATGACAGGTTGGGAATATCTGTATACCCGGGAATATACGTAACATACACGTACTTACATAATCTGCTAAACTAGGTTATATAATACTGTCGCATAGTGCTGGTGTCAACGTGTCTCCTATTGACTATACATGGGAAATATCTTGTATGCTGGTTTAATGCTATTCTGAGTATTGTACAAGCTGACTAGTTTGTATTAAATACTTCGGTAGTCTTGTGCTGTGTGTAAAGAAGACCAAAGAATGGAAGAATGGTGGAAGCAATGGAATGGGAGAGTCAATGAATGCTTTGTGTTGTAGTACTTGATGGCATTTGGTCTCCTTTGCTTTGAGGACAGTAGGAAAGCCAGAGTAAAATATTTGTCCTATTGGATTTGAATTGAGAACAGTGTTGACTCAAGCAGCTCTTTATTGAAATACTCCACACATAGAAGCTTCATTTAATTCCTACACTATGCCATTTTTATTGGTCTGCTTTCCCTTCTAAAATACAGTACAACAAAGATTATAAATCAGTCTTGACTTTTCCATGCCATGACTTGAAATACAGATAGTCACCTTGTCACCATTTTTTCTCTACTTCTTCAACATCTAAGATTTTCTCTTTGCGCCACGCTTTGTACACATTGATCATTTTGAGGTTGCTTTGGTCGTGAGCGCTTCCCAGTAAGCTTCACTGACCAAAAGCAGACATGAAATGAAAAGCCACTTTGCCACTAATTTAGCAGAATGGTCAAACTCCATGTTTCATCCAATCTGACTTTACTATTTGTATTTGCTTCCATTTCAATTACGTACATGTTCGTAATACACATTCTGTTCAAGAGTCTGCACTCTCTACTTATTATTTAGACTGAGCCACTACTAGCAGCCTCCAGCATAAATTGAATTGTTTATTGGGTCAAAAGCCTTTAGACTTTATATCTTTCGACATGTATTGCCTCCACATTACTACATTCGGCACTGGGAAACGGAAATGGCTTTACGTCCTTACTTAACTGTGTAGTTCATATATTATTACCTCTGGCTGGAGCAATGTGTTCATATACAAACCTACTGTGTGCCTTATTTCATTTGAACTGTCAGATTAACGAACAGCTCGTGTAATTCTCTTTTCCAACGTTTCACGCAAGCTTTAAAGTAAAAGTAGTAAAACAGAATCCATATAAAATAATGGTATAGGCACTGGCAACCAATGTCGTAGGTACTAAACCCAATCTGCCAAAAACGTACACTAAATTACGATGCATGAAAAATAAACCAAATTGATGATGATCGTAGTATGTATGAGCCTTGTTGCGGATATTCATTCCGAATAGACACACGTAAATTTGTGTGCAAATACATAGTACCTATAAAATTCACACAGTAGGTTTGATGAGTGATTATCAACTTCGAATACAACCATTTATACGAAAAGCGAGGAGTATCGGTATCACTGTTTGTAGCAGTGCACCTGTTGCGTGCTATTCTACTAGTATGCATAATAATGTAGTATGTATGCATATTTTATGTTTGTCATATTTTAACCACCACTTCTGCATCGATTTCAATTATAAATAGTGTGGGGGATGGGTAGAAATAATTATTTAGGTACCTACTCCAATATGCATAAATGTCGGAGAATACATTAAGAGTAGAGCCCATTAATCGTTATTGGGTGGGCAACCCAATGGGTCCTCTCAGTCAAACAGAAAGATTGTACAATGCGAAAAAACTGATTTCTCAAAGGATTTCGATTTTATATACATTCAAATAATTACATTAGTGATACTTTAGACTTTTTTCCAATAGTGAAAAAGTGTAAATAGATACTAAATCATAAATGGAATCTCTACAAGTTCTAATGTCATTGAAGACACAATTTTAAGAATTTTCAGAAATATTATAATATTTCATAATGATGATTTGGTAAGTCTGAATTATTCAAAATCTATTACACATTAAATCAGCTCACATAAGTAATCGAGACCTATATAATAAATATAAGTTTATTGTTTCCTGCATATAAATTTTTAATGTGGTGAATAAAACGGGAGTGGAAATAGAGTGGTTTTAGAAGTACTACTTCACGTATCTGGTAAAAAACTTGTCCATGAAATTCTACTGGCTGTACTTGTGTTACTGTGCACTGAATGTACTAAACTTTCTCGGTGAGGTTCCAGCATGTTAGTTTGGATTCAAATGCTTGAAATTATGTTTGTGTGACGAACAGAAACGCATAGGTAGTACATGAAACATGATATTATACAATGTAATCATGCACATAGTTCATGTACAAATGTAAATATATTTTATACTATATAATTAGTAAATATAATACATAAAAATACCTAGGTAGTACATTTACTGCTGCCATCATTTGTGTATATATACAGTTCAAAAGAGATGAATTTAACATATGAGTTTTATTATTATCATTCTCATTCATTTCCTTGCTTGGATTAGGCTGAAACACTGATGGATATTACAGTGTAGTGTGAGTCGTGCGAGTAAAAAAGCACAAGTCTGATTTTAAATGGAGTGGAGTGAGCCGATGTGTCAGAGTCAGAAGGCAGAGAAAAAGACAGACACCACATCACACAAATGTATATTTGATGCACATCATGCAATACTCGTAGTATACACATTCACAGCAGTAGACCAAACACCAAGTAAACTCTACACAGACACATAGCACATCGCATCGGTTCAATCAAATACATTGGACGCATATGTTTTAGTACTCAGTCGAAAACTAATCGCAAGCTCACTCACTCAGTCGCTCGGATGGATTGCGAAATTGCGATGGAAAAATACTCTGCCTCTGTACTTGGACTAACTTAATGTAACGAAAATAAGCGGATTAGTCAAACCGGGTTAGATTGTCTATTGGACGTGTCGGTGAATGCTCCACTAACTCCAAATATTTCTACCTATCATCTTTCGATACGACAAAGCATTTGTAACACACACTGTGGTATGGAATAGAACTTTTGGGTACAGATATTATGAACATGACATTTGCTATATTTACATCTTCTAAATATCAACGATCATCTGTATTAATGCAACATGTATTGTAACACACCTTATGTATAGCATACCGTATGTATAGCATTTTCCATTTCATGGTAATTCCTTTGAATAGGCAGAATACTAATAAGTAGCTTCAGCATAGGAATATAATATTACTGTATGTATTGGAGTATTAGACATGAAATTTAGTACTTGAACGTAAATATTGTATGTAGATTCTTTTCTTTAGTGTTTTCACATGGTTGTTTTTTGTGAAATGTATATATGGGAGTAAGTAGTAGTAGGATGTATTGTGATAGCATATGTTTTCATGCCGTTGAACAGCGGTTGAAGCTTCCATTGACTTGTTCAAATATTTAGAAGATAAAAGATTCCCTTGCCTTGAATTTCCGATTCTGTGTATTAACATATGGATATATTTGGGAAACCAGTAGATAGATACGTAACTTGTGCCAGTCACACAGGAGAAGTAACTAACGTAAGTGCAGTTCGTTGTAGTTGAGATCGTAGCTCCGAGACGCAAAATTATGTGCCACATACAACATGTGTATTGAGAATTGTTGAATGCATAATACCTACGGCATGGCACACACATAGTACAAACAACTGTTTCTCTGTTTCAATGCTCTGTTTATACAAACAGAGTTCAATGTATGATGTTCTAACCCACAACGCAATGTATAAGGCTACCTATACATCCTGTTGATTCTTTCTTTTTTCTAATCCTCATCTCAATAGGGATACATGATGTATGTACATAAAAATAACAAGATCCATGGCAGTGTCAACTCAAAAGCTATACACTTGTATGTGAGATGCACAAAATATTGCACTAAACAACACACATTTTAGTATAGACATATTTTCTCTGAAGTCAATTATGTCCTTCCTCTTATCACCGTCAGTGTCAATCAACATTTTCAACATTACAACTTTTGCTGGGAATCTATATTAATATTTAATTCTACTTTCCGGTTTCTTCTGATTTCTTTTAGCATGGGTAATGTAGTTGTATTGCTTACAATTATTATTTACATAATGTATTTTTAAAAGCACTTCCGAGTGCACAGGAACTTACTTATTTAAATGTGTTCTTGGAATCAAAGAGCTGCTGAGGTTACAGAAACGGAGGGATCCCGAAATTATTTCATAAACCCAAGGCTAGGAAAAGAAACGGAAACTAAATAACTAAAAGCGTGTGTTGTAGAATGTAGTGAGTGTGTATATTATAGTAATGTATAAAGAGCAAAGAGTAGGAGCATAGTAATGGCAGTTGAAGCAGACATAGTAAAATTGGCTTATAGTAAGTAGCTAATAAAATATTGATACAGTGAAAGTGTGTCACTTTATCTGTAATGGTGAATCTTTGCAGTAAATATTAAAGGAACTGGCTGTGCAGCGAACAACATTTGAGCTCAGATATTACTGCTGACTTAGACAGATCCGTTTGTTACTAGTACTACGTTAATATGGCTGCAATTATTATTGCTGTTGGATGTTTTATATTGATGCAGTTTAAAATGAAGCCGTGAGGATTTGTACAGAGAACATAAACTGAGACTTGGGAAGTTAAGGGAAAGGAGATTGATGCCGTCGTCGTACGTAGTTGCTATAAAACATTGATTGAGTCGGACGATAGTCTCCATTTACAAGAGTGCTCTTGTGGGGATTAAGAGACTATGGACTTTCCATACAGCAGCGCACAGTTCTTCTATGGCATTATGCATTAAGTTCTATTCGGATTTTGGGTCGTTTCCCGAACCGAAATATTTTATGGCAAATGGGTGTGACTACTTGTCTTTGTGCTTTCCCTTCCTTTTCAATGCTGTGATTCATAAGGCGGAATGGAATTATGGACACCGGTCAATACTTCGAAGGTCGCGTCTGTACCAAAATAATATTTATCACCTTATGCGATAATAATATTTGGGTTCGCAATGAATGTACATAATAGTTGAATGTACAACCCTTAGAATTTCCACGTGTTGTGTCCACTCCATTAAGATCCGTTATTTTCAGTTGCCACATTAAGGCTTCCACGGCAGAATCAAATGTTCATTTTATTGTAGACAGCTCCTGCTATTGTACATATTGACAAGGGAGTTCAGCTCTTTTATCTGTTTGGTTTGCCCCTTATAGTCTACAAACGTGTGCACGTATACAGTACGTTACGTACACAGAGTTTAAGGTGTATATAGGCATACAACCTTTTTCAAAGACTTCCATCACCTTGCAACAATTTCTTATAGTACACTCACACTGCTACAGTTTGGCCTTTTGAATTTTTATCTCTTTCCTCCATTCCTTTCGGTTTTCACGTTACTTTTTTTCATGAAGTTCGACGTATTTCTGCAACTTATATAATACAACCTGACTTTTACAAAGCAAGAATGACGATAAAGGCTATAACAGCAGGTGACTTCATATTAGATAATATTCTTGTCCTTTTCTGCCATTTTTGTGTACATGTGTCAAAAAGTTTTTATAGGTAGGAAGATTGTGTATTAAAGGTATGCATAAAGTGGCAAGAGTGTAGCAGGGGGCAAAGATTTCTCTTTATAGTAGACTAATGGCCCGTGGAAGAAGCTATATCTTTCGCCGTCTTTACTAGATGTGTATCTTTTATCCATGGAACATCTTACTCTGTGTTTTGTTTACACAAGGGGAAGTTCTCAATTAATAATTGAGCAGGTTTCATAGATTTTCCCAAGTATGAATTCCTCCTCCTTCTATCACAACAAGAACAACCAATAACTCTCAGACTCTCAACAAAGCTTTCTTGATACCTACTTAAATTATTCCTGCAGTTTTATACTGCTGTCTAACTTCTTTGCACAATGGTGTGCATAAAATACATTCAATTTAGAAAAGAGAGTTTAAAATTTAAAAAATATATTTTGAGTACTACTATTGTACTAGCACTACTGAAATGAAAGTCATAATAATATTGTGATATAATTGTATTAGATTCCATCAACTCTCATGTGATTACCCGTGCTCCCGCCAAGAGGCACGAGATTAATAGACAGGATACCCCCACTACAAATATAATAGGGTTGTATACACCCGACTAGTAAAAGTTTTGTGTTAGTGTGTGTGTGTATAGTGTGTGCGTGCTTTCAAAGTTTCATTAGGAATGCCTTGACTTGAGTACTTTAGCCAGCGGTGGCCATCCTGATGAGAGCAGGTAAAGATAAGCCAAGCAGATCCTTTGTTCTTCTTTATGGGTAAAAAACATGTTATCGCTTCATTGCCCTGATCATTTGCTTGCACTCCGTCTCTTTATGCTCCTCGTTTGCTAGACACACAAATACACACCTCTGTTCATATGACCTTCTTCAGACTTCAGACGTATCGAATTATTCTTAACTGTTGTGCAGTTTACGTAGGTATATACACATATACGGCACTGCTACGTGTGTCAGTCTCTTTCTGTGTACAAATGTAGCAAAATGTATTCTCTCGTGTTGTTTGCTTATTCAGTCCTCTTCGAATATTTACTTTCTTTCTTTCTTTCTGTCCTTTTATTTAGTCTATGAGACCAATCCCCTCGTTGGTAGTATAACTATCATTAGTGTAGTATTTACTATTTACTGTAGCACAATGTCGGTCTTTAAATGCTTTACTTTGATGTGCAATGCGATGTTAGTACCTATTATGTAGTGTTGTCGGGGTTTTAGCCTATATCTGTGTAGTAAAGCTTAATAATGTTCAGCCTGACTTTTGCTTCTACTGTTTCTTCATTCTCTGCAAATAATACTACTATATATACTACTTACATTACATACCTAAGTACTTATGTAGTAGTACAAACTCTTCTGTATGTTACACATTCACTATTACTATTATATATTTCAAAGGTAGCAACATAGGAGTGAAGAGTACAAAAAACATTTACTATGATTCTTTCAAAACCCCAAGTACATACTAGTAGTAGTACTAGTAGTACACATTAGCTCTTATTTATATAAGTTCACCCTCTTTCTCCCTTTTTCCTAGTGACTTCTCACATTTGTCTACTTTCATTCTGAAAAAGTCTACGTGAATCGTTATGTAGACTCTCAACTCGGAAAATGAGAACAGAATTAAAAAAATAAAACAGGACAAGAGAAATAGTTTCCTCATGCTTGTGAAGTTTCTCCAGGAGGAGCGTATGTATGCTGAATAGAAAATGGATGGATGTACATAAAGACTAATACGTCTAAATTATATACTTATTCAGATAGCTTTTACACAGCTAACCCATCCAGGTATAATGTAAATGTACGTAGCATGTAAGGTTCGTCTTCTTCTTGCAAAAAGGGATAATATACACCTACATAGCAAGCCTATGCAATAAAAGCAGTAAAAAACAAGATGTTTTTAATAGAATAGCAAAGGAGCAGAAGAAAAGTCTACAGCGAAACATTTGCAGTTGAGCCATCCCCGTACAATATGCACACTGTTTTTCACGCATGGTTGAAGAAGAAAGGGAACAATCAAACGAAATAGAGTGCACACAATGTACCTATATTCCACTAGCATTTCAAGTTAACTCATCCTCGCAGATGATGAAAGGAAGATAGCTGGAAAATGACTTTCTTCACTTTCACTCTTCAGTTTACATCGTAGAACAGTTTTCCAGGAGTCTTCCAGGAGACTCTCTTTCTAAGTCTCTTCGCACACGGCAGTCTTACACAAAGTCCTCTAAACGTATCATAAATTCTTTCCTTTCACTTTGATTTCTTCTTGCCTCATCATTACTTCAAGAGTTAAGTCCTCAAATATTTCCCAAGGATGAAGACAGGCATTATACTGATAGGATTGTCAATTAAGAAGTTATTTTACCTAAAATATCACATACCTCGCGAAATTGACTTAAAAGTATATATCATTATGCTAAAGACTACATTACTTTACCGATTCATACTATATCTAAAGGTGAACACATTTGATTACCGCTATTTACTCCACAGTTCATTAAATAACTTTCCACCGATGAAAAAGGAACAAAAGAAAAAGTTTTGGCTTTCCATCTTCTAGAATGTATTATGTATAGAAATTTTTCCTCGAATTTACATCACTGTCATTTCAGAGAAACAAATCTCTATACTACAGACATATATATTAGTAGTATTAGTAATGTTCAAATATCTTAAAATACATACTGAATTATGAAATATGAAATACATTATGAATTTAAGTGCAAAAAGTCGCAAATCTAGACACGCACGAAATAATGCATGATAGGGGGATTTGGCACTATTTTGTTAAATATTTTTGCGATACTTGCAATAAACAGCACATTGTTTGCCTCATATTGGGGTTTTGCCCCTCCCGAAACGGAACTCCTAGTTAGGCATATTCATGTAAATATCTATTGTGTATGTGAAAAGGCTTAGGGCAATGGAAAGGAACGGGAACAAAATGTGTCTAATTAATACTAGTAGTAGGGAAAGTATAGGTACTTAAATTTATGTTTGCCCTGTAGTATATTGACTGACACGGCAGAAAGAACCACCACAAATGCAAAATCTCCATTGACTTTTACCAGCTCTATGATACTATATACCAAACAGACATGAAAGACTGACGTTGAATAGAAATGTGTTTGGCAGTGTTATGTTTCTGACGGTAAGTTATATTCTGTAGTATACACAGTAGGTTACAGTAGTATAGTTGTTTCCAACGGTAATGTATAATGCTTCCTGCGACAATACTAATTAGTACTAATAGCTTTTAGACGCAGAATACGGATGACGACAATATTGCTTCCGGCTCGTACAATGTTCCAGTTGAACACACATTTGTTAATACAATAAAATAAATAAGCGCAAAGAAATTGAGAACAAAGGTGTTCTTCTGAATAGCTGTGCTCTGTGCTGCTTACAGTTACATTGTAGGTACTCCCAGTTTAACTGAAAGTAGGAATACAAAATTAAATTCAAAATTAATTTCATTTCCTTCCCTTCCTGCTTACTTACTTAGTATTGACATTATTTTATGCAAACTTAAATCTGAATAGTGGAAATTTACACACTAAATACATAATGTACAGAGGTCTGCATAAATTTTCTGTGTATGCTTAAATGAGTAGACATGGAATGCAATGAGAATAGTTTGCTCTGCTTGCCGCAAACTATGTAGGTACATGCACTGGAATATAAAGTACGAAAATTATTGCGCATATGTAACTATAGTCATCATTATCATTGTCAATTGTGGTTGATTAAAGTCTGAATGAAATTATTTAGTGTGGCATTTTGTTCGTAATGTTAGAAAGCATACGGTTAGTTGTACTGAACAGCTATTTTAATACCAACATACATACTGTACAAAGTAGCAGGCTGTTTGAAGCGACCGCACCTAACCTATATATAAGTACGATTCATTCAACCAAATATAAAACAATGCTGTGGAAAGTGTAGCTACTATTCTCACTTTAGTCAATACAGTTGGTTTTCATGCAACTCACACAGAAATGTGAAAGCCAAGCAAAGACGGTGAATACACCGGTAGAGTCGACGGAAATTCAGCTTGTGCAAGTATACCTTTAGTTTATACCTACGTAGGTGGATTTAGATTGGATGTGACCGAGACCGAAAGTGAAATTAAAATCACCTCTAGGCTCAATTCAGCTCAATATATATGGTACCCACTTCGCCGTTGTTGGCTGCATTTATTCTCCTTTTACTAACAGTATCCTACAAATCCTACACTGTACCTTGAATTTCACTACCTTTAAACTAAATGCTGACTCACAAAGTCTTTTCCTTTATCCCTGTGTTCTTTTCTCCATATCACGTACGATACCTATTTATGTTATGTGCCTCCATATATTGTAGAGTTTCTCATGTATATACATATTATACACTTTTCCTCGTTCTGTCAGTCAACCTAACTACACCAAAAGCAAACTTAAACGAAGCAAATGCAGGAATGAAAACGATTGCGGCGTATGTAGCAGTTGTATGTATAAATGTAATAATAATATTATATTCACGATATGCAGTGGATACAGAGATACTTTCAGAAAATGAAACTCACTATGTAGTTGTAATACATGTATGGTTATGCATTTCGTTACCACACTACTACAGTATAGTAAAGAAAACATTATGCCCGCCATTTTCTACGGGTTGCCTTACACAAGTAAATCCAAATTCATGCAAGTTGGAACAGCAATCCAATGAAATATTCTCAGAGAAATGTAAGCCAATATTAATGCTGGTGGAGCTAACAACTCCTTCACTTTCACTGAACAGCCATGAGGTATAATAATAACAAATAATGGCGAGTAAAGCCGGAAAGTGGGAAACTAAGGTTAGCTTTTGTTTTAAAAGGGGGATCAGACACAAATACATGTACAGGAAGACAAGTGAACGCAGACGAAGTAGGCATTGCATGGAAATAGTAACCCACAAGCAACTGTGTAACACTTACGTATAAACTATATAGGAACAGAAAACCCAACTTAAGAAAACTCATAGCCGTGACCGTGCCGTGTAGCGTTTAGCCGTGGTGTGCGCTTGCAACAGAAAATGCTACTTAAGTATAGGTAGTAGTTAGTAGTTTCAATGTTATATAAGTTGTAGTTGCAAAGCTTCATTCTATGTATTAAGGCTATTACTAATATAAACGCATTTCTTGTGGTTTGTAGTTGCTCTACTAATAAAAAATATAAAACACAGTTCTTTACTTAGAATTCTTTTTTCTTTCCCAACTTTCACTTTAGATCCGAGATCCTTAGAAATACAATAATATCATATGAAACACTGGGGCAAGCAAGCCTTAGGTAATAAGTTGAGACTACTGCAAACTGCACTGAAATTAAAAATCGACATTAGTAAGTTTCAAAGGCTACCTACATAAGACCTACCAAAAGTTTCTTTTTTAATACGTGACAGATTTTTATGGGAGGCTTAACCTCATCGTCTCATAATCTACCCAGATTATCTAGTAGTTTCATCATCACACTTGCGTTTTTAACGGGTGCAACAGAAATCGTACATTAACTTATTTGTTTCTGAGCTTTAGGTAGCAAAGAAAACTATAATAGCAACAAAAAGTTTTACTTTTTGTCTTTTTTGTCCCCATTTTGAAATAGACAGTATTCAGTACCTATTGTATTGTGTCTTGAGTCTAGACAGAGCCTCTAAAATCTAATTGATTATAAATTACCTAAATACATATCGTAAGGAGGCATTTCGGTAAAAGCTATGTAACTGTATAATTTCAAAATCGTGAACATTGCATTGGAAACTAAAAAAACTCAGAGCAAACAACATTGTCATTAACAGTATGAAAACTTCGATTTATTATCTTTGTTAGTTTACTTCGTACGAATCCAAGTTACTAACTCAATTAGTAGTTTTCTAATTATTCATTGACTGGCATAATCTGCCACGTAATGTTGAACATCACGTTCTGGTACATCGTTGAAGTTGTTTCACAATGCAGATGCAAAGCAAGATTGACATTTTAACATTTAATTAGGTTTTCTCTCATCCAATAACACAAGTTCTTGCAGTTTTAAATCCTCAAACCTGTCATCTCGTCCATCCAAGTATTTTTCATTGACAGAGACATTAAGCCTTCGTCTTCTGCGAACCCTGTCATAAAACAAATAATAGAATTCATTGTATTAGTAAGTAGGTAGTTCTCTTTAAGTCAAATAAGAGATTAGCTACAAAGATAACAATAGTAATGTGAGCGTGTGTACATCAGAAATTTAATATTGAATATATGTACAAGTTTCTCTTGTCAATACATGGAGAAAGTATAAAGTTACGGAGTTTCCGTGAGTTCATTTTGTGTGTAGTAAGTACCTATATTGTATAATAGGCAGTACCTACTTATAATATATTCTTTCGATTAGCAAGCAGAGCAAAAGTACTAAAACTAAGCCAGTAGCTTTTTGAAGAGTCGGGAGAGGAGCATGAGATGAATAAGGTAAGAACTGCAAATAATACAGAAAGGCACAATAAAAAAAGTCACCATGTCATCTTCATCAGCAGAGATTGCATTGTTCAGCTTTGCCTTTGCCTTCACAACGACGACGTCGACACATCCTGACATCGGCTTCACTTTCTCATTCACATCATTCCATGTTGAGTGGTTCTTGTTATGTTTCGTTCTGCTGGGGAGAGAAAGGGCATGTGCGTCATTCTGACATTATATGTCCTCCCAACATTCTACTACAAAACTACACACAGAGAGCATATCAACCAACCCATGACATAAAACCGTATACTTTACCCACTCATCTCACTCTGCACTCCTTTTTAAGTTTTAGTCAGTCTTAGTGTAGGTTAAACTAACATTATACCTACACATAACAAAATCTACCCTATTCCTACACATTCTAAATGAAAGTACATAATAGAAGTACCAGGAACGGCCTACACTGCAATATTTCTCCAAAACTAACATGTATGTACTCTGCTGTGGCTATATCAAATGCTGAACTTGTTAGGTATATGTATTATGTATTCCTCGCCCGTGTAACTGAAAGGCATTCTGGTGGATTTGGAATTAAGGTTTAACTTTAACATTTCAAATGTTACGACAAGTATGTTGTGGAAATAAACATGATATTGCAATCGGACTGACTGGGCGATGGAAGTTTGTATGTAGGTAAGTTAGGTAGGTAGGTAGTATTTTATAAACATACGGTACACATTACGTGCATGTGAGTTCAATAATATTATTATGAGCTTGCTTTTAGCTTGTAAGAGACGACTTAGCGCTTTAAAAACGGGTCATTTAATTACAAGAGCAAGGGGTATGCTCAACGCACGATGTGGGAGCGGTGGAAAAGAAAAGGCGCTTTTTCAAGTGCAGTTCCAATAGGGCATAGGGCCCATGATCTAGATAATAAAGATTATGTACTACACAAAAACCTCATTTATGGTGTGTGCGAATCCTAGGGAACTCTTTTTTGCTGTGTACAACCGAGCTGAGAACTGCCTATCCAAAAATAATAGTCGCCTGGAAATTCTGTAAGGTTATCTGAAAAGTTAATTTTAGTGTGGTTAAGGAAATTATGATTGCAAAATACTGAAAAAACAAAAGATTTTGCAATGAACTTTTCAGCAAAATTAACATTGATCAGGTGACTATTACTTTTAGACAGACAATAGTGCAGTATGTGTATCGCATGCATATGCGAAAATTATAATACTGATGAAGTGCAATTGCAAAGGAATGTGATATAACTACTTACGCTATCTCTTTATATAATAGCCTCAAGTTGCCCCATTGCATTCGTTCGTCTGTTCGTTCGTGGCCGATTCCTTATTGGTTGTCAGTCAACATTGATAATTCAAATACCCTTTCCGAGGAAATACCAACTTCGTCTCAACTGCACGTTCATAGCCGACATTAATTTGTGTCTATATTTAATCTATTCAGTTTATTATAAATGGGCAATTTAGACAGAGCTATACGTTATTAAGGGGATACAATCTCAAAAAAATAATCAGAAAATTAAGCACTTAATGTGATTAAATTGCTCTGCGCATGATTT